>PVLA01000678.1:307049-484249 GCA_004027455.1 Hydrochoerus hydrochaeris | reverse complement strand
AGGAAGGAAGGAAGGAAGGAAGGAAGGAAGGAAGGAAGGAAGGAAGGAAGGGAAAAAAGAGACAAAGCGATGGCAGGTCATCTGGGAGTGCATGGCTTCCTGGTCACTGTGTGTTCTAGAGAAATTTTCTGTCAGGCTGCAGCAGCATCCTGTTTGCAAGAAGGCAAAAGAGGGACCTTATACCCAAGCCTACCCTATGTGGCTTGAGCTTGCCCTGCTTCTGTGGTCCATTAGTTTCTTGGGAACGTCCCAGAATAGCAGTTCATTCTTCACTCCCAGGCAGAGGTTCCACAGTTAGCCCTGGGGGCTGCTACACCTTTTTATAAAGTTCTATGGATAAGTTTTGCTTGATTTACAAGTCTCTTAATTCAGATTGATTTTGGTATCAGGTCATATGTCCCTCGCTTTCCTCCTATTACTTGTACTTTAGTTGATTTTCTCTGAGTAACTCCATCGGGCTCTTTCTCTGTTCAACCAAGTTGGATCCCCAACCTTCTGCCTATGTTTATAAACTGATGATTTCAGTGAGCTGGATTTGACACCTCAGATTTGTTCAAATCTCTGAGTCCACTTTTGAATTCAGAGTTGTCTCACAGTTTTAAAATAAGTGAGACTGAAAAATGTTTCAGTTTGTTTGTTTGTTTGTTTGTTTGTTTGTATGGGTGGGGGAAGCAAACCATTGGTTTTTCCAAAATGAAAATTGATGAAAAATTAAATTTTTCTAAAAAATTCTGTTGTCCAACAACTCAGGCAAACCTCTGTGATAAGAGATCTTATTTAGTGCATGGGAGCCAGTGGGAATAGATTTGTGTGTACATTTAAATATATGTTAATATTCCTAGTGAGATTTCTCATGGTATAGAAGTGTAAATTTATATTTATTTGTACATAGTACACACATATATGTACACATGCACACACAGTTTTACAGGAAAGAGTCCTTAGGGAAACCCTGAAGAAGATGAAAGCCAAAACTTTCCTTTGAGAGAACAATTTTACAACTTCTAGATTGGCATAACTTTTAGATTGATACTGGACCTGCAACGTAAAAGATCAAGCAATGAAGACCCATTTAATAATGGACTTTTAAAATTGTTAGAGATACTGTAAAACATCAAATTATTTTTATGAGACAATACATTATGTGATTTCTTTTGCAATGTTACAAATATTCTATCTCTTACATAAATGAGACTTGTCTGGCAATTGTAATTAAAACCCACTCCAATCTGAACCAGAGAAAACTGTGTTCTTTGTACTAAGGACATGCCTATTTCCTCTGGCCATTGGGGTTACACAGAGATATTTCCTAATCTGACTTCTAATGTACTTGAATAGTCATCTGCCTGTGTACAGTGTCTCCCTGGTTTTACAGTCTGTTTTTGAGAATCAGTAGTACATCAACATTGAATTAGGATGCCCGGGAAACATTTACATATAGTCAAAGGGAGAAAATTCAATGTTTTAAGTCATTAAAATGGGTAACTCTTTTGAAATATATTTTGTTCAAAGAGTTCCTCAAATTATGAACTCTATAATATCGTCTCCATAAGCAAAAGAACTTTTATCCTTAACCAATTTTATCTTGCCCAAGAACAAGACTAACAAAAGTAGTTTTAAATGGTGGCCTTTACCACCAATTGAAACTTTACCTTTATTCTCAAGGCAAAATATACTTTTTGTTTCCTGTTAAGGATAATCAAGGAAAAAAAAAACAAAATAAAACAACAATCAACCAAAAAAAAACTAAAAAAAGACCATTTCTGATTTTTTTTTATTTCTAAGCAACAACATAGAGTAAAACAAAGTTGACTGTCTTGCTGTCTATCCTCATAGTAGATTCAAAAGAATGGTTGGGCATGTCTCTTAAATATAATTAGTGGAATATAATAGACACACATAGGCTTAAAGGTTAAGTTTATGCCTTGAAAGATTGTGTGAGTAGGCAACTGAAGTTTTTGACTAACAGCAAACCACTTTTCTCTTTCAGTGTTGTGAGAATTATGAACTGGAATTATATATTGTTATTTATTAATCTTTCCAGAGAAAAAATAAAAACATGTTTACTTGATGTTTCAGTCCCTATCTAGGAGCCCCAAAAGAAATATATACAATATGTTATGTTATTATTAAATATAGTCTAATTATTAGTATATAATATGTATGTAATATTTATACAGAATATACATATTTAACCTATATATATTATTACATATTATTGTGATATATATATGTATGTATATATAGAGAGTCTATTATTACTTCAATACCTAACAAAGTGCATAAATCTGATCTCTGCATGGAACTATGGCAAATATCAACCATGTTAACTATTTTTAAAAGTGAATTTTATAAATATCATATATCTTTGTAGACATTTATGCAAAATTTTAAAAAATATATATGGAAAAATACCTAAGTGATAAAATAAATACATGTGGAGAAGGAAGAAAAATGGGTTATAATGCTATGTACATCAAGAGTATCTTTTATATGCTATTCTGTTAGAATTCTAAAACTATCCAAATGTTAAAAACTGAGAACTCTATCTTCTTTATATCACGTTTTATGAATAAGACAAATACAATTACTGTTCAATTTTAC
This sequence comes from Hydrochoerus hydrochaeris, assembly GCA_004027455.1. Lineage (NCBI taxonomy): Eukaryota > Metazoa > Chordata > Mammalia > Rodentia > Hydrochaeridae > Hydrochoerus > Hydrochoerus hydrochaeris. The sequence goes on along the minus strand of PVLA01000678.1, from coordinate 481,645 downwards.
TACATCTATTAAAACTTTGAGGAAATATACTTCAAATTGAGAAAACTCAGAATTTCAAAATGAGCCCTGTTTATTCAGGGTGATCTACAATTATTGCAACCATACTTCTCCTAAATGACAGAAGACAGGACAGTGACAATAAACGCAAAATTGTTTCAGAAATAAAATTGAGACCTTAACAAGATCATAATTTAAGATTGCAGAAGTTACTGAAATCAGTTGCTCTCCATTGCAAATGGATACAATGTAACCATCCAGCAACTAAGTTGTACATTTTTATATAAAAGTCCAGGTCTGGCCCTCCTGAAATCCAGAAAGGAAAAGAGAAGCAAAATAGTCTTCCTGGAGAACTGATGCCTTGTGAAATTTACTGATTTCCTTCTGCCAATAAAGCTAAAGACATTTAGCATACATACTTAGAGCATTGCTTCTTGTCACTGGAAAAATGGGCTCCACACCCTATTAAGGTAACTTCTGTGCTCAAAATTCTCGATAAATCTCATTTAAATACTGACCTTCAAAAAAACATCTAGAGTAAAGCTTTACTAATTACTATCTATTATGCCTTAGTTAAGCTGAGACATAAATTTAAGCATCACAAGAGAATGCGCATCTCAACTACCATAAAGTAAAATTTGCAAAAGTTAAGGCATATGTGTGCACATCTTCAGTATAAGAAAACTTGGAAGTTCAAAAATAAAAATAAGAGAAGGAATGTAAGAGAACATACTAATTGACATAGGTAACCCACTGAACCTAAGAATCTGGAAAGCAACATAATAAAATGTTGTATTCCTTTTTTCACACGATACTCCTTTTTTTCTTTGAGTTTGACCAATTAAAGAATGACAGCAGCTTATAAGCATCACCATTTGGCATTATGTTAATTAAGTTATGTCAATACATAAGATATATGTGGGTGTACATGTCTTAATGGATGCATGAATGATTATAGTATTAAGTATAAGCTTTCAATTAATACCTTCGCATTACAGTCATGTTGATATTTTTTATGACCTGTGTATTTTAAGATATATTCCTCAACTTTCTATAAAGGTTAAAAGTTTATGTTTTACTAAGTTGAGAATACTAGTTTATAAACTCAATTCATTCACAAGGGCTGAATGTAACTCAAGTTGGTTGCAAGTCAAGATTATTTTTCTCATACAAAATAATGGAAATGTCCATAATGCATTCCAAACCTCCCAAATACTCCTTAACTATGCTTTTACATAATAAAAAGGGTTATATAATGTGTATAATTTAACAGAAACACCAATTTTTTTCTAGTATATTTGCCAAAAAGCTATAAAATGTGACTCATTTACCATAAACAATTATATGCTCACTTCAGCAGCACCTATACCCTAAACAACAATTTCACACTGTATTCCCCATTCAAGCTGAGATCTTTGGCTAACAGGAAGGCCGGATGGAATGAAAGGTGGTTATTGTTTGGAAGGAGAGTCCCCCTCCATAAAAGCAGCAGGAATCTGGTCTCTGGTGTCCTCTCTCTCCTTGGGAGGGTCTATCCCACTGGGACCTGCTTCTGGCTCTGAGTCTCAACCTTTTCTGAACTAAAAACTAGTCTAAGGTTGTCTGCTTCTGTCTTTTCTTTAACACTGTTCTTTTCAAAAGTGATTGCTTTCTTTCCTTCCCTTCCTCCCTTAGCTTCTTTTCTAGTTTTGGCAGCCTCTTTGATAGTAGTATCTGTAGCAATTATATAAAGCACTGACTGAAATCATATCCACAAGCATGTGCATCTGGACTCGGCTGACGCTTACGTATGCTTGCATAGGCTTTTCTGGCATTGCAAGTCTTTGTTTACAACTGCACAAGCACCAGCATTTGGGTCACGGCTCAAGACTTTGGTCTTAAATCGAACCTAACATTCCTGTTATAACCTGAGTTGTTCGTATGTGGGGCCAGTTGTTACTCATGAGTACACTGCATATGCATGATTATGATTTTCAAAACAGAAAATGTTATCAAAGATGGTATCTGTAGGCAAGTTCTTTTAAATAAATACTAGTTAAACTTTTTCACTCCAAAATAGGACCTGAAATGGTAGGAATTAAATGAAGTTGCCTCTACCTGCTATCATGGGCTCTCACCTGTCTAGGATACAGCCCTGCCTGGCTGCATCATGATCATTTTTAAGGCTTTAACATTTAAAACAGGTATTTTTCATTTTCCTTAGCTATTTACATGTTTATCTTCTCACAGATTTTGAACTGTGTCACCTTTCAATTTCCACCACACTGGACACAGCAAGTAATAAGCTTCTCAATAAGTGGTGAGCAAATAACACTGAGAAAATGATTATTATATTACCTATTACTAGTCATGCTCCATAAAGAAGGAAAAATTAAGATTATTGAAGCATGCAATCTAGAAGTAATTTAATCCAAATTTTTAATTTGTTGTTATTTCTGTGACAAAACCTATCTATAACAGTTTGAGCCACTTGCAGGAAAACAGGTGCACTTTGAATCATAATACTAAATAAAACAAAGCAGACACAAAAGGTTAACTACTACATGATTTCTGTTACATGAGAAGCTGAAAATATAAATAATTTAAGAAGAAAAGTAATAGAAAGCGGCTAAGAAACAGAAAGAGACTCTCTGGAGCAGGCTTGGGCTCTGTGGTCTGAGAGAGAGGGGAAGAACGGGAGGGAAAGAGGTGTCACAGGTTTGACTCAGTGACAAACCCAGGTCTAGCAGCAGGGTCCTTGAGTCAGTCTTGTTCTGCTGTCACTGGCCATTTCACTTCTCTACATATTTATTTTGGAAATAAAATTATATATTTGAGTATTAGGTGTTTAGCTCAGTAGCAGAATGCTAGCATAAAAGAAAGAAAAAGGAAAAAGTACACATTAGCATTTTTTCAACCAGGAGAACTTTTTGGCAAAATTGAAATGTATCAGTTGTGCTGAAAGGAAAGTCCTTTGAGCTATTCTCACCACAGAGTTCATGAATGATTTCATCATTTCCCCTAATGTCGTGTTCTTATACTGAAAAATAGCCTAATTTATTTTAGTCACAAAAATTATTCTCATATATTTATATACTTTCATATATAAAACAATGGCAGTAATTAAAATTTTTAACTTCAAAAGCAATAAACACTTTTACTAGAGAAATGTCTTTAAGAGAGAAAGTGTAACAATTACAAATTCCTGCATATAGATAGACAAAGGTTAATCATGAATTCTAAATGTTTTCTCTTGGACTTTGCTTGTTAGATTCTTTTGCCTTCTCTCTTGTCCATAGATGTCATATTTCTTGAACAATTCAGCTCTGAAGATTCACATCAATCTTAAACTTTTAAGGAGTCCTAATCTATAGCTGATATTCAATAAATCACTGTGAAATGAAATTTTCAATATAAACCTAAACCAGTGCTAAAAATTATATACTGTTCCCATAGTGAACCATTTTTATTTCAACTGAGCCAAATATTTAACAGGATTTGTGCACATCAATCAAGCCTGTATTCTTTCTCTTAGTACATATAAATGTAATACATGTTTCTACTTTATAGTACAGTTACTCAGCTTATTTAGATTTGGTATGCTAGGCACTCATCTAAGAAACTTTGATATGATCTTTACTTTCAAGTTTCTTACAGTCTAGAAGATATACACAAATAATGCGAAAAAAAGAAGAAATGGCCTATAAAAAAAACAAAAATTAATATAACAGAATTCTTGGATGAGAGAACACAGATGTTTTCCATATGAGTAAAGAAAAGGTGCATGAGTTTAAGTCATTTAAACATGGCTTGAAAAAATGGTAAGAAACTTAGTTGACAGAGGAAAATGAACAGAGGAAGGAGAAAATAACAAACCTGAAGAATAAAATGGTCCAAAATATGAAGGTAAGAAAACATGTTATATATATAGTCTAAACAGGTCTTCAGGGCCAAGTATAAAAATATTTGAAAATCAGACAGGTTGAATCTATTTATCTAGCTAGCTAGCTAGCTATATCTACATATCTATCTATCTAAAAGAGAAAGAATAAGAAGGAAAGGGAGAAGGAAATTTTTGAAGGAAATTAGTTACAAATTTTCACAAAATATCTGTTAATATAAAAGAATGTATGTGAGTCTAACTTACTTAAGAAGAAGAAAGTAATATGGCTAGTTAAGAAGTTATTATAATAAGCCAGGACAGCAAAGATGAGGAAATGAAACTGTACTTCTTACTAATATACAATAATTGATATATTGCTATAATTTCCATATCGCTTATTATTCTACATATGAGACCTGTTAGCACTTATTATGGACTTCAGATATGACACAGTAATGAGACTTTTGGCTTCAGAACCACATCTTCTACATTTCTTTTCCATTGTGTGGGCTGAAATCTTTGACTCTGTACTCTGAATCCTGCATCCTCTGTAACACCAGCATGCTTAGAGGACATCCACGCAGTAGGGTTAAATTTAGCCAAAAGAAACCATCTACCATTAAACTCTATTCCTCTCTCACTTATCAATTCTTATTTTAACATAGATTTCAAAATGTTACATAAAACCACTCAATGCAGAATTAAAATTAATGCCAAATTTCTCATGGGAATACATTTTCTCATTCTTACAGAAGAAGCCCTGAATGCTACAGATATTATGAAAGAAAATATGGTTCCCAACACTCACTGGTTTCATATAAACCTGTAATGTGACCTTATTTAAGATTATTTATAATTTTCCCTTATTCATTTCCAAAAATGCTAGAGGGATTTTTTTCCTGGGAAATCTGCCAAAAAAGTTCATATATTGCTTTCATTGAGAAACATCATTTGCAATTTAGAAAGAAAATTTTTCACTGCAGTACAATTTAGAAACTTAAGAAGATAAAAGAAAATTCTGAACCTTTGACATACTATTCACCAACAGATATAACCCAGTCCCAACTAATTACAATAAGCCACATATATAAATAAAACACTCTGAAAAACCACTAATACACTGTTTTAAGTGTATGTGACAGCAATTATTACGTAAATAAAAACCTCACAAAGGATACTGCCAATATCCAGAAGATTACCAGTAGCTACTTGAAAACCTGTATTCCAACAAACTTGAGATTCTAGAAGATATGGTTAAATTCTTAGAAATATATGAATTAACAAAACTGAACCAAGAAGAAATAAATACTATGAATAATCCAATAACAGTAAGGAAATTGAAACAGTAATACAAAAACTACCTATTAAGAAAAGTACAGAACTCAAAATTTTGTCACTGAATTCCACAAGAACTTCAGCAAATATCTAATACCAATATACCTCAAACTCTTTAATGAAACTGAAAGGAAAGGCGTAATTCCAAAATCATTCCTAGAAACGTTTTACCTTGATTCTGCAACCAGATAAGGACACAGCTAATAATAAAAACTGCCGGCCAATCTCTTTAATGAACATATATGCAAAAATCCTCAACAAGATACTGACAAACAGAATCCAGCAAATCATGAAAGTATCATACACCATAGTAGGCTTTATCCCTGCCATGGTAGGATAGTTAAACATAAGTCAATAAATGTAATGCATCACAAAAACAGAAGTAAGGAAAAAAAATCAGACAATCACCTCCATAGATGAAGAAAAAGTGTTTGAAAAAATGCAACATCCACTCATGATGTTTTTTAAAAAACTGAAAAATATAGGTACAGAAGGTCCTGTCTCAATATGACAAAAACTATGACAACCTTAGCATCATCATCAGATTAAATAGGGAAAAACTGAAACTTTTATTACAAAATCAGGTTCAAGACAAGAATGCCCAATACCACCACTAACTATTTAATATCATACTCAAAGTTTTCATCAGAATAATTAAGCCAGAGAAAGAATAAAAATGACACATAGGAAAAGAAGAACTTAAGCTATTGTTATGCACCATTGACATAACCCTTTATGAAGAAAACCCAAAGATTTTCCCAAAAGATTCCCAGGAGAGCAAACAATTTCAGCAGTATAGCAAGATACAAAAATCAACCAAAAAACAATAATGTTCTTGTATACCAATAATGAGCCCACTAAGAAAGAAATGAGTAAAACAGTATCATTCCAATATCCCTATGAAAAGTTAAATATGGTACTTAGGAATCAACCTGCCAAGAAAAGAAAGACTTCTATTATGAAAAGTCTAGTATTCCAAAAAAGGAGATTAAAGTGGACATTAGAAAACTGGAATATATCCCCTGTTCCAACACTGACAAAATGGTCATGCTATCAAATCTGATATGCAAATTTAATGCAATTCTAATCAAAATACCAAGAGCACTCCTCAAAAAACTATAAACAATAATCTTAAAATGTGTATGAAACCAGAACAGACCCAGTAGCAAAAGCAAGCCTGGACAGCAAGTGCAAGGAAATATCACAATTCTGGGTTTTAAAGTTACAATGAAAAAAAAATGGTAGAGTTGGGGAAAAAAGAACAGGTGTGTTGCTCAGCAGAAAGGATAGAAGATGCAGAAACTACTCCAGGCACACAGAGTCATCTAATCTTTGACAAACAGGCCAAAAACATAAGCTGGAGGAAAGACATTCTCTTCAGCAAATGTTGATTGGAAAATTCCCTATCCACATGGAGAAGATTGACATTGGACCTGCATCTTTCAACAAGTACCATACTAAAGCAAAATCCAAATGAATCAAAGACCTGGATATTACAACTGAAATAATCTGCTGGAATAGTAACAGGTAAAACTCTTGCAGACATAAACATAGGCAAAGACTTTCTGAACAGAGCCCCAATTGCACAGGAAATAACATCAAGAATCAATGAATGAGATTATATCAAATTAGAAAGTTTCTAGACAGAAAACAAAACAACCAATAGAGTTTAGAGAAAGATTACAAATGGGAAGCAAATTGTGCCTGCTAATTGTTTGGCCAAGAGCCAAGACTGTAAATATGTATCTAATTTAAAAAATTAGACCCACCAAAATAAAAGACAAAATTAAAAAATGGTCAGTTAAAATGAATAGGCACTTTTCAGAAGAAGTACAAATGCCCATTAAATACATGAAAAAATGTCTATATTATTGGTTATGAGAGAAAAACATATTAAAATAACACTGCAATTCCTTCTTAATCCAGAAAGAATGTCTATTATGAAGGAACCAAATAATATCAAGGCTGGCAAGGCTGTGAGGAAAAAATAACACATTTACATTATTGCTAGGAGTGAAAATGAGTAGACCTACTATAGAAATCAGTATAGAGATTTCTCAAAAAACTAAAAATAGAAATTCCATTCAACACAGCTACTGCCCTTCTGTGCATCTCTCCCATATTTATTGAAGCAAAACTCATATAACAGATAAATTTTAGAACTGGCCTACATGTCCATCAGCAGACAAACAGATAAAGAAAATATGGTTCACATGCACAGTTGATACTACTGTGCCATAAAGAAGGCTAAATTTGAGTCATTTGTAGAACAATGTATGTACTTTGAGGCAATAATATTGAGTGAAATAAATCAGAAGCTTAAACATTGCATGACTTCTCTGATATGAGAAAGTCAAAGTAGAAATAATTTAAAAAACAAAAAATAGAAAATACAAAGAAAGATCTACAAATGCAAAGGGGAACAAGTGATGTGGGGGAGGAAGAGGAAGTAAAAATGATTACGATGCCTTCCATACACACACCAATCTTGCACAACGAATACAATCAGTATGCACAGCAGACAAATACCAATAAACACAAAAAGAAGATCTCTGATCTCATCACTGCAAACACACAGATTAATATTATGTTCTGAATCACGCATGGCCCAGTTTATGTATAAACTCCAAGTCACAAGTATCACAAAGTTCACCAGAGTTTGACAATTAAAGGCACAATAAGGACACATGCAGGAATTCCTCCTCTCTTTGTAGTTCTCTGTGCTGCCCCCAGAGTGCTACTTAGCGACACCTGTTTATGGAGATCTCCCCCCTGGCCTGCTGTACACGTGCCCCGTCACTCTGAGTGTCCCTACGTGATTCTGTGCTCTCACAAGGCAGCACTCTGCCTCTGCTGTCTTCTTGTTCTTCAGAGTTCTGCTCCAATGTCAGTCCCTCAAGAACGGTCTCCCAAGACTGAGCACTAAGAAGACAGAGTTACATGCTCTCCTGCTACCATGTTTTTTCTAACTTCTCCAGTTCCAATCAAATAATTGGTTGTTGAAGCATAAGAATATGATGAAGGAAGTCTTTCCATGAACATAATCATACTGAAATCTTAGACCAGGACTCTTGTTTATCTACTCCTTGGTAGCTGAGTAGTACCTTGCTCATCAACAGCAATGAATCCTGTTCAACAAGTGAATTAAAACATGTCCTAAATCATAAACATAAAATTAGAGATTTTCAAAATTTTTTTTTTACTTTCATGCAGATTGTAGTGCTCTTCAAACAGATGAGCTATGTTGAAAATTTTGTAGTTGGTCTGGTACATAAAATTGAGAAGTAACTTTCTTTTAAAGTTGTTTTAATTAACAGAGGTTTAGAGTAGTACAATAAAAGTAGCACTAATTTTCACTTCTTAATCATGAAGTTGTAAAACATTGATGGCTAAAAGCACAATAGAATCTCAATTAGGAAAAAAATTAAGTAACATTTAAAGTCAATTTTTTAGAAATAATTTACTTTTTAAGACTCTAGTGCTATTTTTCTGAGTTATTTAACACAAAAGAATCTGAATAATTGAAAAGTGGTCCAGGGACAATACGGAAGTGCAGATTTGCCAGAAATCTGTCATATGAAACAACAGCATCTGTACCTACATAACGTTTGTATGGTTTTTACAGACATTATTAAATTTAATACACTTTTAGTTATGCTGAGGCTTCCCTTTGCCAATAAACCAGTGTTTGTATTGAGTATGCACTATACAGAAATTAGCAGCCATGTTAGTCTAGAAACATTAATCTCATTTTTCCACAGGTAAAAAGTGATGTACTGTATTAAATATAAAAGGTCTTATCTACCTGACTTTGGTTACAGAATCTGATAAGGTAGTCTCCAAATTAAAAAAAAAAAAGTACTTAGGTAGAGAATGAAACGGTTCTTAATGCTGAAATTAATGTATCAAAAAACTTGTACGGTACTAGGCAAAAGTATTTTTATGTTCAATGCCCACTTTCACTGACCTAGAGACTATTCTTTGTATTTATTGCTGACCAGATAATGAATAGAATTAGAAGCCAGGTGACCACTAAGTGGAAGACACACACAACTGTAATGTTTGTCACTGTTTTAATGTGTGAAAAAAGGCAAAGCAACCTGAATTTCATAAACACTAGAAGAGCAAACTGTCATTTTTGTCATCATAATTCTTCCTTTATAAACTTGTATACAATGGGAATTGAGTACTATTTTTTTCTTAAATATGGAGAAGCATCTCTTAGAAACATAATTAAGTCTTTGCTGTGGCCAAAATGTATGCTGTAAGATAGTGCACAATGCCAAATTATATTCAGTTTCATAATATTGTTTTTCAACAATCATTATTTTATTTTATTAAGTAAAAAACAGTGACCTTAATTTTTAAGGTTAGCACAATTTAGCTTTTCCAAGTTATACACTAAATAAAGAGAATATCTTAAATTTATAAAAGGTGAATTGGTGTTTTTAAAATAAAGATATAAGCATACAATTTTATTTCTAGATGCCAAAATACTTCCACAAAAACTAAAAGAACTGTCTCCAGCAATGCACACAGATGAATATAGATGCTCACATCTTCATAACCTCTGAGGAAGATATTTTTGGACATAAAAAGAAGTAAAAACTACATCTTTACTGATGTGTTATCCATGAGTGGACAAAGAATATGCCTTAAAATATTCATTAATAATTATGTTATGAGCAAAAATAAAAATCATTTTTCAACATTTATAGGCAATGTAGATGCATATGTATATGTGTGTGCATGTATGTACTCTGTGGTGTTCATGAAAATGCGCCTCAAAATTACCTCCTGCAGGAACCAAAGGTTCCTCCTGCTTCATATGAGAATTCGTCCTTGCATTTGCTGAGGCTACTCTATCCATGTATTATTCTCAGCTAGTGACTGAGCAAGTCACAATTACTAGTGGAGAGCCACTGCAGTAAATATGAGTAAATACTCAATACAGGATTCTTCTGACAGGGAAATTGGGTACAAAGATTTCTACTGGTCTAGCCAAAACATGTGAAGGCCTACACTTATTTAAAATTTTCCAGTCCAAACATCCCACTTTCTTTCTTTCCTTCTTTGCAAAGCTGAGAGCTCTATCACTATTTGATGGCTTTTCCTGCAACTTTTGGGTCCTTTCCTTTTCTCAACATTCCTCAATAACTGACACAGTACCTGCTTTGCAAAGGACATGATCTGATGCCCATATACATACATACACCGCATGATCTAAGCAAAAGAAAAAAAAAGGCAGATGAAATATTAGAACAAAAGCAGATACATACAGAGATGACATTCTCTGTAAACATAATTTTGCATTTTACTCACAAATGTGCATGTGAAAATTCACAAAATCTGATACAATCAAGTTCTTTCATAAAAAAACTATGAACTTTCAAAACTTTTATCTTTGTTATGTGTGTTGTTTTCATTTTCATGCTTCAAGTAACACAGAACACTTCATTACTGTAGTAACTATCTGAAGATACAGGGGTAAACTTTCAGTAAAGTTTATTAATGAAAGCATCACAGAAAAGCAGTGTTGACACTAGTATTAACCATTTCTAGAAGCAAAATAAGGGAAAGTCATGCAACACAATCATTATTATAAATCTTTAAGTTTTAGAGAACCTGTAAGACATAGCCAAAAATCTAAAGGAAACAGTCCAGAATTATTCATTCTATGAGCGAATAGTAAACCTGATTTATATTTATATGTCTTTATATTTTACATTTATGAGTTGTTAATACACTAAATGATGAATGACTAAATGATTGAATGAATACGTAGATTTAACAAAAACTAAAAGAACTCTCAAATTCATAGAAAATCATGATTTCTACTTGACAAAGCAGAAATACAAGTTTGGCCAGTCCTGGTTTGTCTCAGCATTTTCTCTCTGGCAATAATGAAATTAGAACACACAGATCATTTTGTAAGCCCTGCCAGCTTTCTGATATGTGTAAAAAAACAAACAACAACAAAAAACCCTATTCTTCACCATAGGATTATCCTGTGAAAATACAGGTCTACACCTTAATTTCCATGAATTAAATATCAGTCTTTATTTCAACTTGAAAACTATAATAGTTTATTTCAACTTGAAAACTATAATAGTTGTCATTTGAGTCTGAGATCAAAATTGGACTCCAAATGAAATACCTGGCACCTATCTGTTGAAATGGATTTCCCTTCTTCAAAATACTCATTTTGCCTCTACATGTTTTATACATTCATCACAGTCTATATTTAACATAATTTACTATTTAGACCTAGAGCACATCTATCAAAAACTGGGGAAGTGACTACACATTGTTTCAACTCCATTGTTGTGTATGTTGTTGATGCTTTTTATTCTCTAAAGAACTCTGAACATGTAGAGGTCAAATAATGCTCTTACTCAATTTTATATTTTGAAATATTAAACTATGTCTGTCCTCACTTTCGAACTTTTACACCCATCCTTCTTAAGCCTGAAATGAATCCAGAAAATCATTAATGGTTTAATAAACATCATTAATATTTTGATGCATTTGTTGCCATGCTCTGCATAGTATTTTTGATATGATTCAAATGCCTTTTCTCCAGTTATCTACAGATGATATGACTGGAGACAATGTCCCTTGTTTCATTGGTCAGTTTAGTCTTCCAAAGTTGAGTCTATTTCTCTAAATATCATAAATCAAAACAGAGAACACTTTGTGCTGAACCTAGATGAATCATGATACTTAGTGGTCTCAAAGCGCATTAAATATATTAGCAATGAACTTATATTTGTTAAATCTTATTTGTGTACCTGTGGGTTCTATAGATACTTCTTAAAGGATAATCTCACTAAATTTAAACAATTTAATTTTATTATCTTCCATCTTACAGCAACATGTTTACACAAAGTTGTGACTGACAAATCACAGAACAGAAATATCATAGTTATTAGGTTATTTAGAAAAGAAACATTAAGAAATATTTTAAGTAGTGATGATGTCTGAACCAAAAATCACATGAGCAAAAGTGACTCAGTGTGCTAGAACTCTGCCATGAAACACTACCCCAAAACAAACACAGTTTCAAACAAAGCACAAAAGTGAGACTGAAAGGAGAGAGAAGAGAGAACAACCACAGAACAAAAGAACACGACTCAGTGAGCACTGAAAATCAATGAAGTGAAACCAGTCTGTCTCAGAAATGAACAAAGTGAAAATGAACCATTTTTGCCTTCATTGATTTTCTCTGCTCATTGAGTTGTGTTCCTCTGTTGCTTTGAGGTCCTATCACTTTCTATTTCTTTTCAACTCCTATGCAAGCCTTTGGCAGTCCTAAAGGTATTATAAGAACATACTTAATGATTTCCCATATTCTATTACATGGAATTCGCTCCTTCAGTCTGCAATTATACATTCTACCACTATTATATATCAGGTATGAAGACAGAAACAGCAGAAGATCAAAGAACAAGAAGTATCATGCCAGTGTCATTGATAAAAATCTGTTTAAAAATGACTGAAATTATTTTCTTTTCCATCATGAGTAAAATTTAACTTTCAGTCTAAGGAATAATGTCCAAACTTGGCAAAGTTGAAAACAAAGCTGAAATTACTTTTCTTAAATAGTATATTTGATACCAAATGATGGAGGATTAAAATAGCTGAATCAGAATGAATTATGTTGTACATGCTCTTACTCTGAGCCAGGAGTCTAATTTTCTTTTAATCTAATTGCTTTTTCTGAGACTCAAAGTCAGCTTTGATCCAACTGCTTTGATAAAGGTACTTTCCCACAAAGCATCCAGCTTTCTCACTGACTAAGTTGCTCACGCTCACTTTTGGAGCTGTGATGTGTGAGATTAAACAGAATGGTAAGAAACAGTTGGTGAAGTTTCTGACTTGCCTGAGATATAAATGAACTGAGTTTAAGTTACATATACCAACAAGAAATGGAAAAATTCAGTAACTACATAAAAAATCTCCAAGGTAATAAACCAATACAGGTAAGAATAAATAGTAATATTTTTCTGGTTAAGAAAAATCAATGGCTATGATTTCATGAACTGCTTACATGAATGCTCACAAAGTATGAAAGTTCCTACCATTAGAAAGGAAAAGCACAGGGAATGTTTACAAGAAAAATTCAAATAGATTGCCCTAACACAGAAAATTTTCTTTAATCTTGCTAACTTCTACCATTCAAATAATGTATAGTCCACACAAACATGAGGTATAGTGCAATTTTACAAAATACGAAGTGACTTGAAGATGAATAATACAGTAGGTTGAAGCCTTTAGGAAAGGAACCCTAGAAACCTACCTCTTTCCTTCCACCATGTAAAGATACAACAGGAAGGTACTGTCCATGAGCCAGAAGGTAGGTCATGACCAGGCTTCTGGTCTGCCAACTGCTTAACCTTGAATTTCCTAGCCTCCAGAACAGGGAGAAATAAATTTCTGTCATTTTTACATCACCTGATTTTAGCATCCGTATAGACTAAAGGTAACTTGCTAATGAGAGCCAGCTATTTATGAAGCAAAGATGAGAAAATGATAGGACTGTGTGGGCTCCTAGAAGTGGGAACTACTGCTTCATTTCAGAAATAAATATAAAGGGACTCTAGTGTGACTCAGAAGAGCACTTGACACCCTTCAGATGATTTTATTCACACAGATGCACACAATCTGCCCTTAGATGCTCTGCCAACAATTTGCCTTGGGAGGTGTTAACTTAGCCATTTCTAAAGATAATCTTGCATTCTTTTTTCCTCAAAGGGGTCTTAACCCTTTATCACATTGCACTAGTTTCCAAATTGCACCAACAAAGTGTGTCTCTATTCAAGGTCTCCATGGGACATACTATCACAACAAAAAGAACTGGAATATTTTATTCAAACCTATTTTTGCATATTCAATACATTGTGGTCCAAGCTTTTTTATGATTGTTTTGAAATATCAAATATGATCTCACAATTATAAATGTGTTTTATTTTAAAGATAGTTACTAACACAGACACTTATGCTTCTAGTAAGATAATCTAATTCAGAGATTCCCAACTGTGGTAGGAAGAGCTATACTGTTTTAAAAACAATAAATCAAAAGCACTATCAAGATTTTTTGAATAGAACAGAAAAATAAGATTTTTTTGGAGTAAATCTATGAATCCACGTTATTGGGTAAAATTTGAGAATCTCTGCACAAATTGATATTCTGTGCATGTGAAGCAAATATCCCACCCAAACTTATCCAAGATGAAGGCAGGGGGCAACCTAAACTCTCAGCAGTTACATGTTAAGTTTCCTATTTGTCAAAGGAATACAGAAATGATAGCTGGAACAGAGTCATGAGAGGGAACACCTCAAAAACAAAGGGCCAAAGAAGACACAGTTCAGCATCTCCACTAATGGATATTCAAATGGAATCGCCCACATGAGAGGCCTCTACATAGGATAGGACCTCCACATAATTCACACGTGAGGCCCACAGACAGGCACAGTGGAGTCAGAGAAGCAAAGAATGTAAATAAAATCACTGTTGGAAGCATGGACACTGGGCGCTTTCTGCTCTGGCCCAATGCACTGAAGCAGTCAGACCTTGACGAGAAAACAGGAACCTCACTGCCAGCCAGCCCACAGTCCTCTGCCTCTCCACTTCAAGCTGCCACAGTATCAATTTAAGGTCACAACAAAGGAGGAGAAGAGCATAAAATTTATATCAAGTTTGAGATTGGAGTTTTAACTGATTTTTCATAACAAAACATATTACACAGAACTTTTAAATTCACTATTGAGAACATTACACCACAGGGAATGATGAACATAGCACAGATAAAAAATTTTAATTAGGACATAGTACAGAGTTATTCCCTAACCGAGGTAAGATTACAAAGTGAAACAAGTGTAACATATTAATACAGCCTTCTTAAGATTGACTTTGTCTTTTCATGAACCACACCATACTGGAGCTGGTCTCTTATAATCTCATTATAATCTCTAGACCTTGACACTGAGCTCATTTCCAAGTCAGTTTCTTCCTATAGTGTCTTGTTCTCATGCTCTACTAGATCCAAGGGTAGCGCTGTATATGCATTTCTAGCACATTATAGGTTTAATTCCAGTGTCCTTTGAACATAGTCGGGTACTTAGTATTTTAGCTCTCTCTCTTTCTCTCTCTCTCTCTCTCTCTCTCTCTCTCTCTCTCTCTCTCTTCTTTTTCTCTCTCTTTCTCTCTCTCTCTCCTATTCATAACATTCAGCTTTGAAACTTTGATAAAGATTTTCTCCACACCTACATGGCTGATTTCTAAACAAGTAAGATACATTTCAGACAAGAGCTCTGAAACTTCCAATAGAAGTAGTCTTCCTTCAATTTTATATACTATGCTGTACTTGAAGGTAAAGGAAAAGATTCCCCCCTCTACCAATTGGTAATTTAACAACATGAATTAAAAACCTGGACTTAAGACAGTATAGGAAGAAACTGACTTGGAAATGAGCTCAGTGTCAAGGTCTAGAGATTATAACGAGATTATGAGAGACCAGCTCCAGTATGGTGTGGTTCCCGGAAAGACAAAGTCAATCTTAAGAAGGCTGTATTAATATGTTACATTTGTTTCATTGTGTAATCTTACCTTGGTTAGGGAATAGCTCTGTATTATGTCCTAATAATTATGTTCTAAAAGTTGAAATTTAAATTACCACCTTTGTTAGCTGCTATACTCAGTTTACTCATCCATGCAATGGACAGGATTAAACCACCCATGCTGAACTGTTGACAAGATGAATGAGATGAGATATGAAATACATAGAAGTGTCTGACATATTAAGAGATTTAAATAAATTTTAAATATTTTTAGTAGAACTGGGAATGTGCCTTGCTACAGTCCATTTCCACATGTTTCCCACCATGCCTAATAACCACAGTCTTATCACACACGCAAACAGCATTCTGTCATAACTTCTACTTAATTAAACCAATAATCTTTTAAAGATTTTTCTGAAAGACTTGTTTTCACTTTTTAAAACAGTACTCATTTACTTAAGCAGTAAAACTAGTACCAAAATGTATCAGTTCTCCAAAAATATATTACAGAGAATCAATAAAAATCTAAATAACTAACCAAACATGGAACATTTTTATCACATATCCTGGTATTCAGCATTCATTACTCTGCAGCAGAGGCTTGTCAATGCTAAATGTGTTTAAAGACAAAGTGAAGGCAAAAGTCCTCTTTGTTCATTCATTTTCTTGTTATATATGCCCTCTGTGTGGGAGAGGAGGTGAGATGCAGTGTGATACTATCATAAAGCAAAGACAGTGAGATACACAAACAATTTTACTACATTCGACATTGTTTTATGGCCACCCTATGAGTAACTTCATTGGAAACATTATTAAAAGAATCAAGACTTCAGATGTATAAAACTTTTTCAGTTTGAGGATTACATCAAGGAAAATAAGAGTATTCAGAATATGAGTTCCACTAACACTGCAAGGATTTTTTTCATTTTAAAGATGACACTGGTTAAACAGATGCCATGATAACCAAAGATAAGCTGAGGCATGCAGCAAAAATGTTTAGCCTGTGACAAAAATATGCACATGGAAGCACAAGGAGAATGTGAACTAACATGAATAGCAGACTGTTTTATTTATGAAATTATGCAACAGTAGAATCCTGCCCCTACAGTACCAAAATTGATTTTAGAGGGTTTGTCAAATACAAGAAATAAAAACAAAAATCATAATAAGAGTATCACTTTTCAATAGAGTTTACAGAGTGTAGGAATACACAAAATGCAAGAAGTCATCTTGTTTGGATATTGACTCAGAACATCCCAATAGTCTAACGTCTTCTTTAACAAATCCATAACACTCTTCCCTGCATGACCATGTTGTATTTTTTAATGTAGGATTAAAAGAATGCGTAGTCTAGTTTGTCTGTAGAAGCAGATAGGCCTACTAACTGATCTGGTTGTGATAACTTTTGCAAATTTTGCTATTTTTAAAATGAAAATCTTGATACTGGTATAAATTTGTGCTTTATATATAAAATATACAAGTATAAAATGGGTAGGATACAAAATATGTAAAAATGTGATTACTCCATAAGTATTATACGTTATTTAAATGTAGTTGCACTGTAAACCCAACAAAAGAGCAATGAATTAAATACATGAAGCATGCAACCTGGTTCAAGTAAAGCTGATACTAGTTTTAAAAAGTTCAAGGTAAGATCTCATGGCAATGAAGTTAATATTAAGGTACAAGTCCATTAAAAAGTAGTAAGATATACAGTTCCTGGTTTTCCTTATATATTAGTTTAAATGTAAAAGTATTGATCTCTTGGAGACCAGGCAATTCAACATAATTTCAATTTTCACAAGATGACAAGACATGTGGATGTGACATGCAGAAGGAAGAACAAATGATTAACTTTGTCCTGGTGTCTACCCAATACAAATCTGTGTATTGATTTTGTTAAGAAATTTTTAAATTTAAACCAAAAAGAAAATATGAATAATCATATATAAGTGATATGAAGACTTTTCAATTCTAAACCATTCACACATTTGTTAACAGTGACTTAAGGATGTCTGGAAAAAAATTATTGAATAATTTATTTTCAAGTAATTTGGCAATATAGTAAAGTGCTAATTACTGGACAAAGCTGTACAAGCTCAGTGTATCAATAGTCTTACATATTTTTCATTTAAAGCCTTTAATCCTATTCTGAAAAAAATTCTCTTTAACAAGTATGAATTCCACATGTTTTTAGTACAAAAAGATTGTCAACTATAAATGCAAAAATTATGGTTCAAGTTGGCATATCTCCTTCAAATTTAAACCACTTTGCAAAATTTAAACTGTTTGAGTTACACCTAAACTAACTAGTATATTTTATACTTACTATGAAATAATATACAATTGGTATTTAGAATATTAAGTTTTCAATACCTATGATTTCATATGATAAATATACAATTTTAAATAACCTTTATATGTTTTGGGGGCTATAAACATTATTCACATACAGCAATTTTTTTAATGAACTACCAAAAATAAAGAAATCACAAGATTGTTTTTCACTGAAATGAAAAAGTAATATACAAAAAAGTCTGTATGTGTAACATATGTACATATATACCTAGATATATATATATATATTTACATATATATATACATACACATACATGAGCAATCTCTAGAGATTCCATAATCAATAGTTATGTAATATATTATCATCCACTGCACAACAATGGATCTAGACTGTATATAATGGAAATAGTAAATGATACAAACGTAGGTAAAGAAATGCAAAAATATGAATAAACAGAAAACAGCCAGGGCAGATAGAATAACAATGGTGTTTTATACATGAAGAAAAATAGATGCACAAGGAATGTATGCTGAACTCTGAATCTCTACAATATCAACCCCTGTAATAGCACTTTGAAATGAGAACTTGATAACAGTTTCACTGCAACATCTTCAGTACTCTAAGAAATGTTAAAATTACTTATACTTGCTTCCTTGAATTTTTTTAAACCAAGTCAAAACTTAGTGATTTTATATTCATTTATTTAACTGTTTGCTGTCCCCAAACTAAAGCAATTACTAAAGGAAAGTGATTTTATATATTGGTGATTATTTATATACCTTACCATTTTTATCTTTTAATAATTGTTAATTTAAAAGCAACTGGGACTTCAATAGAATAACTGCAGCTCTCACAGCAGGTAGGACCAACTATTATATATTAATGTCTCATTTTGACAAAGACAGAAACAATAGTCTTCAGTCTTCATTGGTTAGTGAACCTTCCCTGTAAAGCGTCACATGAATATTAATGAGTTTTCACATGGCACACTGACTCCTAATTTTTAAAACTGTATCAAACGGTGTTAAGTGCAAACACAAAACAAATAGTTAAATTCCAAAATAATGAAATTCCTCAATAATGAAAAAAAACCAAGTTCTTCTGATATGAGCTATTCATGCACAGATTCTGGAGATATATATCCTACATCTATCTTCAGTCAAAATGAGCTCCCTGTGTTGAGGCAACAAATCTAGAATCAACCCATAGACAGTTCTAACTCAGAGTAATTTCAGTTTTTCTCATTACACCTTCATTCATAAATTTGCATTCTCTTCTCCACAACACTATGGGAAACTTCTAGTCATAAGCTTTTCTTTTCAAGGCCAAATATTCTTGCTTCTCTACCAAGTCTCTGAGGAATATTTAACAGGACTCAAAACACGTAAAAGAAGTGGAGAGTTACCCAAAAGTTTGTAAACAAAGCACAGAAGATAAACTTTGGTCTTGAAGATGTGATAAACCTGGACAAGAATATGTGCTTTTATATCCAGGAAGTTATAGGATTTTAGTAAACAGTGTTAACATTTGATTTGTTAAATTTCCTTCTCATATAATCAAAAATAGAAAATGCTTTATTCTATCTTAAAACATACAAACTTTATACAGACCTACCTGGTTTTGAAAGTGCTAAACATTTACACTACAGGCTGATTACATGTTACTTTTGGAACCAGAAGTGTTCTATATTTTTGAATAGCTGTATTAACTTTATTGATTGAATATGTTTATTCTGAAAATCTAAACTCTAAATTCCTCTAAATCCAAAACTGTTTGAGCACTGTGGGAATGTTCCAACTGAAGTAGTCCCAAAATATCCAGTAGAAAATAAGCTTTGTCTTTGGACAAACTTGTCTATCTATAGGCATGTAAGACTCATTCCGTTGTTAGACAAATTTGTACAACTAGGAGATATGCTAAGTTTATACATCTTCAACTAATATATTTATTTAAGTGTGGAAAGTTATATATGAAAACTAAATAATAACATGTTACCCTATCTGTATTCTATTAACTTGATCAGTCTCCAAGTACAGTTAGGATGTCAATACATTAAACTGTTTCTTCTATCTGGGCTTTCCGACTTCCACAGTTGTTAAATATATTCATCAGCCGCACTTTGATTCTTTTTTATTTTTTGTGGACCACATTTTTTTACATGACATTAGAATTTACTATAGGAAACAGGCACATTATACTGAAAGTTGCAGCGTACTCAAATAAACTACTAACTTACGTTTATCAACCACTTAACAGAGACATAATATTGATGGATGACTTCTAAAGAATACTAGTCCCCAGTACCTCAGACTCCTTGGTTCACTCAGTAAGCCAAAGTTCCTATTTTACTCTACAAACACCCATGAAGTTGTTTTGGTTGGGATGAATTTGGCTACGTTGCTGTCAGAAGTTATGGAAGAAAGGTTTTATGAAAGTCACTGCAAACTCCTGAGAACATAATGGTAAAAATACCTTATTTCCCATAGTGTCTGGGAGAGCCACTATCCTTGGAAAACTTCTAGTCTGATGTTACTACTGAGAACAATTATTTTTAGCTCAAAGAATAATTGGCTGTTAACTCCTGAGCTCCGTGAATGTAATGATAGACTAGACTTATATTTTTAAATCAGCTACTATGAAACTGATCACTAAACCCTTTAACCACACCACTGCTATGACATTCATGATTGCCCCATTATAGGCTCCACACAATGATTTACATTTACTTTTTCTGTGCTTGATTTTTTTCTCTCAACCTTGTTCAAAAATTGAACTATGCTACAAAAGGGGATAAATTAATTACTGATATGATGAACTGAAATACTATTTTAACCATCATGGAGCAACATAGTGGAAAAAAAACACTTCATAAAAACCAGGAAACATGACTTCACATATTATCTCTGACATTCAAACTTTTAATCTCTAAAGTGGCCAATAACACCTACCCTGTTTTATTGATGTGTTTTTACTCGCAAATAAGGTAACAAATATAATAAAGCAAAGGGTTTGATAAAAAGAAAATTATAAATGTTTATTAATATAATGGAAAAAGAATATATGAGAATACACCAGCAGTCTGAAAGAAAAAATAATAAAGTTATTATAGTTATGTTCTCCTCCTTTGTTTCCCTTGCTAAAATTTAGAAACTGTAATAAACAGGCTACCAAAGGATATGTTGGAATTTAAAAGAATGAAATCAAGACATTAAGAATTAAAGATAAATTTCTTATAATCTCTCAATTAAATTGCTTAGAAACTAGAAATAAATCTCTTTTAAAATGCCAAAACTATTATCATTGGTTAGCATTAATCAAATATTTTAAATAAGAATCTTAATCTTCAAGGAAACAGAAAGCAAAGATTTCCTAGCAATAGCTTGATTTCTGGTAAGTATTTAAAATATTTCCTATTTTGTGCTGAGCAAAAAACACAAGAAATATACATGCATTAAGATAAGAAAAAATGAACAAATTAATATGCTATTAAACTTTTTACTTTGTTGAGTTCATTCTATTAATTTAATTATATTCAAAAATCAAATAACACTAAGATAACTTGTTAACATTTATAGATTTTAATAAAATGGTGTTTTCTTTTTTAAATATTCATCTCCCTAGGACAGTCTTCACATTTCCATTTTAAATAGACTATCATCCAGTTATAGAAAAAAATATCAAGTTTGGGGACCACTCACAATGCTGGCTTTTCTTTATTTTTCCATGTGACATTTGAGATGGACTAGTAAAACAGCACATTTTTCAAGGAAGTGCTCTTCATCAACAAAGCCTGTTGTAATTTAGTCTGTAGCTCAGCAGCATACTTGCTGTCCTTAACAATTTCATGGTGCTCTTTCTTCAAGTGCATTCATTTTTTCATTCATGTATCAAACTATGTATATGATGTGTTGTGAACAGTAAAAACTGATCAATACAATATGAACTAATTACATGAAAGGGTCCCATAATTTGGAAGACACTAAAAGTCAGAACTAATAGAAAAGAAGACTGAATATAAGGATAAAAAGTTACACATTACTTTGTGGGAGCCATTGAAACCAGAAATTGCAGTGCTGCTGCAGGGCCTGGGCAAGATAAGAAAGTGGCTGAGGACACCTGGCTCCAACCCCAATTAACTAACTAAAGACTGTAGCTGCAGGCATTTCACCCCAGCAGTGGAATGCAACATGGAGATCTTCTTCTAAGTACTTCTCCTGATTAACATAATTTGTTACTTGCAAAGTCTTTGAACCACTCCCAAGTTCTGTTCAGTTTCCTGGTTTGTTTGAAAAAAGAATAATATATATATTATAGGCTGCTCAGAAGCATTCCCTGTCTTAGTCACCAGAGTCCCCAAACTGTAGAAGGTTTTGACCCTCCCGGAGCCCTAAAATCATACCACTATTCTCATGTATTTAAGCTTTCACCATACACTCATTTGGGAGAATGGGGATCTAGGTCAAGTCACTGATATGACTTGAAACATACTCATGATAATTTGAATTGGAGTAGAGTTTAAAAAACTAGTAAGATATTAATCAAGCCAGTTGAAAAAATCATTGAGACAGTGACAAACACATAGTAGACTGAAATCATTCCTTAGGAATTAGGTATGAGTTGAGTTCTTAGGATCTGAATCAGCAGGGAACTGAAATAAGTCTGGTGAGTTGAGACACTCTGGTGAAATCCATGTGTCCTGACAGTAACTATGCACCTCTGCCCACTCTTCTCCAACACAAAACATGTGAGTCAGTGGACAGCTCACCTGGTGAATAGTATTTCTACTTCAAGTATTTCAGAGACCTTTTCAAGAAGATGATCTTATGTTCTATAAACACACAGAATATATAATATAGAGATAAAACACACTTCCTTGAACAAGTGTAAAGACAAGGTTTAAAAAAATGATGCAGCCATTTACATAATGTGTAACAAAAATAGCTCCTAACCCTTGGATATTATGCCATTTAACAATGAAAGAAAAAAAAATATATTATATGAAGCCTTCACTGTGTTCATAAGACCCCACTCACCACCAGCACTTGATTACTTCTTTCATTATAAAATGGAAACTGTGAATGGCCATCTACCATTATCTATTTGTCTCAATTATCTAACACTGTTGTGTCATATGCTTAAAATAAGTGTATGTTTAAAATGAGCATATACTTTGACCATTCTGATTTCTATTTTCCTGCCATATCTCATCACATCAAAGTTCTTTGTGCTTCATACTATTTTGAATACATAGATGATGAAATATCTGAAGGCATACAGGCAAGAAACATAGCAGCTACAAGCTTCTTAGAAAGACTGAATTGTGCATCTGAATCCTAAAGTACTGTAGTCACAGCCTTGTAGTACATGGACAACATCTGCTTACATGTTGATATAAGATGCTAAAACCAAAGAAACTGTGTAAGGCTAAGATACTTGTAAGGGGCTAAGAAGGACAGAATACAGAAAAGTAGAGAGGGTAGGATATAACACTCACCATGATAATACAAATTAAAGTAAAAAGTAGTATTTATTGTACAGCGATTAATTCAGCCCTTTAAAAGTATTAGTTAGATTAACATAAGGTTAATCTAACACATTAGGTGACATTATTAGCCCCTTTTGGTGATTACAAAATGGAAGTACAGAGATGCTGACTAACTTGTCTTCAATCACGTAGCTAGGAAATGACTTAATGAGGACTTTAAACCTGGTGCCTGAGTTGTGCAGAAAATCAGCTGGTGAAATAGACAGCAGCCACAACATCACAAACCCCCAAACAAGAAGGGTCAATCAAAATGGAAACATCATAGACTATACATGGTTATTATTTTGATATTATGTATTTTTAAAAGTACCCTTTTCAACTGTGGGATGAAAATACTAATTCATGAAGTATCCAATGCAAGTATAAAAATCAAGCCAATGAAAGAATTTAAGGCAAGTTAAAATTTTCATTTTGTGATGAACATTCCTCAACTAATACATTTTATTTTATTTGATTGTGTTTGTGTGATCCTTCTTGACATTTTTTGGCAGTCTTGTAAATTAAGCAGAAGTTATCCCTGATTAATGAACTGTTCCCATACTATAAATAATGTAGTGATTAATTGCCATTTCTAAAGCAGCCACCCTTAGCATACTTTGAAGATAGATTTCTTTGGCTGAATTTGCTGCCATATACTTAGTAATCATATGGGGGGAAAAACTCATCATACTTTGATACAGAAAATTATGCTTAAACTATTCGACACATTTTTGCTTGGTAGTGAAAATCTTTCTTATAATTATTAAATTAACCTCAAAAATTCTGCTGAATACAGCACAAGTATACATATTTAACTGCCTTACTAAAATGTTTAATTACAACTCGAAACTTAAATTTAGCATTTGAATATAATTTAGACAGTCTTGGGAATTATGTTTTATTGTCTCTCATTAACTTCTTTTATTCTGACTAAACACTTAATAATGGTTATTAGCTCATTTATGTACACACAACTTTTGAGTCTTTGCTTACTAGTAGGCTTATAAAGAATGATTTTCTTTGTTCCTAGAACTGCTCCTGTAATGGGCAATTTTTGTTTGAAATACCAGAGGACCTAGAGTGTGCCATCACATTTTGGTTTACATCAAATAAATATATTTTGGCCCTCTAAAAATTTTAAGGAAAAAAAATGGTGTTGTGATTTAACTTTGTGCTATTCACTAACTTTCTGTTTCTTTTTTCATATTCTAGACTTTCTGAAAGTGCTTTAGAGGTATTCCCAGATACAAATTTACAGAGAATTTTTGTTATGGCTCATAGACTATTATTTCCAGTTGACCATGCTAGTCATTATCATAAGCATTTCTTAACTACCAAAAGCTGTCTCACTAACAAATGTTTGGAATTTTATTTATTTATTCATTCATTTAATTATTATGAGACAGGATCTTGCTATGTAGTTTAGGCTGGTCCTAAAATCACCATATAGTTCAGGCTGGCCTCATTTGATCCTTCTGCTTCAGCTTCCTTAGTGCTGGGATTACAGGTGTGTGCCACTTTGCCCAGCTTTAAGTATTTTTTTAAAAAATTTCATTAGTACATGCTTGCAGTACATAATGATCACATCTACTTTGGAGAGTTGATACATGTACATAACACATCTTAATTCATTATCCGTCCCCTCCAGTTCTCTCCCTGTTCCTTTTAGACTCAGTGTCTTTCTCATTTTCAAAAGCTTTATTTCCATTGTTTTTCTTCCACTTTTTCCATCCCATTTACTTCCTCTTGCTCCCCCTTCCCTCCACCTCCTGTCCCCTTCCACATTTACAAAAGATTCCCCTTCTTCCTATTATCTACCTTTTATTTCCTTCTTTATTTATACTTTTGGAAAACTTCATTCAGAGGAGTTGGTCATCCTGCTACAACACATAAGAGTCATGGACATTTGTTTAGTTCCATATGCAATAGCCCAAAGAATTTAGAAAAATACAAAATAAATGGTGTCATCTATAAGTCTTTCCCCTACAATCAAGACAAGTTACATGTTGCAAGAATTTTATGGAAGATTATCTGAAATAAATGAAGTTTGTCTGGAATCAACAATGATTACTAGAGAATTATGAACTTTGAACTGCTGAGGCTCCTGAAAAATTGCTATTATTGAATCTGCTTTCAGAAATGAGGTATCATAAGAAATTCAAATGGCACCTTTCATCCTGCGTAATGTCCTCAGCCATTCAAACAAAGTGGATTTAGCACTACTTTATGTAGATGGAAATCCCAGAGGATTCTCAAATATTTCTACAGTATCTTCCCTCTCCCTTTCTTCATTTCTTAATTTTTATTTTAAAGAGAATTAACCAAGCAAAATAAAACAGAATAAAACCAATCAAAACAAACAAAGGTAAGTTACACAAAACTTCAAAAAAATGGAAATTAACAATGGTTAAATATAAACACCCCACCCACACCCCCACACCCCACCCTTCCCACCCACCCCCACCCCCCACCCCCAGCTGCTGCCCCTGCCTTCCTGAAAACAGCTGCAGATACCTTGGGACATACTAAAAATCAAACAAAGCAGAACAAGATGAAATCAATAAAAGCAACACAATGAATGCAATAAAGGACTTCAAAACAAGATAATAGTAAACCCAAAATAGCTACCATAATACATCTTGTTACCTTTGAAATAGCTGCCCATAACATCTGATACAATAAAATCAAACAAAACAAAACAGAGTAAAACCCAACCCAACAAAACAATGAAAATGACACAGAACTTCAAAACAAGATAATAGGGAATTAAGAAGGGCTACTATCTTCAGAAGGAGATGCCTCCATAGATGCTGAACTTCATATTGTTGGCCTTTGAATAGATGATTAGACTACTGGCTTTAGGGCTGCAAAGTCATTACTAAACTAAACACTAAACACTACCAGCATTAAATTGTATTTCACCCCAATAGCTATCATCACAGCCTGTGTTTCTTCAGATTAGCCAGTCGCTGCAGGTTGGGGGTGGGGGGGCTCTTCTTGTTTCCCAGTCCTGGGAAAACAAGAAGGGGCTGAAGGGGCTGAAGCAGAAGGGGCTGGCATCTGGCTGTCCCCTCGTGGCCCACACATGGCACTGATTCACAAGGAGGGCTTTTTTCTGGTGACTTCTTGTTCTCTTCCCATGCAGTGTGCAAATGGTGCTGACTCACAGGAAAAGGCTGAGTCTGGCTGTTTCCCCAGAGGCCTGCGTGTGGCACTGATTCCCAGTGAAGTCTTGCTCCTTGGAGACTTCTTGTCTCTTCCTCCCCCAAACTCTCCCTTTCTTCTTGTGTTTAATTTATGAATACCATCTTTAAATTTAGGTATCTTAACTAGTTGTGCTACTCTCCTTGTTTTGAAAAGTTAGAGATCACCTCCATCACTCTCTCTATTCGCTACACCTGGGCTAACTTATTATTTGCTGCACTTTGTAACCATCCTGGTTCATTACTGCAGAAAATTACTCTGTAGTTAAATTTTACTTTAAAGTGCTGAATACATTATTAAAAGTTGCTTCAAATATTTTACAGAGAAAAATAAAATATAAATAAGATTCCAATAATTGTTTCTCTTTCTGTTTCAGCACATGGAAATAAAACATAACATCTCTTTTCTATTTAAACTCTATACTATCTTTCCCACCATATCTCTTCTCTTTTTAAACCAGGTCTATTATATCTTCCCCACAAATCTTTTCCAATACCACTCTGTAAAAGCAATATGAACTCAAATTAAACTTCGAAATGCACACCTCAAGGTTCACCTTTTCTCCATCTCAACTGCCCTCCATATATTTACCTAACCAGCAAGCAATATTTTTAACTCCTAGCAGATACTAATACCTACCCTAAATACATTTGTACCTTATGTTTCCTCCTTGCTGCAAATGTTTGAAAAATTAACTTATTTGTTCAAAATTAATACCATCCTTAACTCCATTTTATTCTTCAAAAACTGCAATAGTCTATCAGCAAGCCCCCTCATCTATTTTCACTACAAGACACTTTTCTCTACCAAGGAAACTATACTCCCAGTTCGAGTTACTATCATTTTTGCTTAGACATCAGCAATCACCTCAGTCTCCATGTTTTTACTACGCCGATACCAGCTGTATTTCTAAATGTGAGCTTGACTGTTTTTCCACTCCTCTTAAACCCTATCTGCAAACTCCTATTGAACAATGTCCCAAATCATTTCTGGCAACTTTAGAACTAATTCCTGGCAAGATCCCTGACTTTTGCCTCTGAAACTCTCCAGTTCTTTGTCTCCACTTGAGATGCACTACCAGGTCCTTCCAAAACCTTTTCTGGCTCTTCTGAGAACCCACCAGCACATTCCCTCACACTACATACCCTCTGTGTACCATGTCCCGGCCAATGTCCTAGCTGAAAAGTTCACCACAGTACATCATTGGGATTTCAAACTTATCTGCATCTCTTTATACAGACCTTTCTCATTCATTTAATTCAAAAAATAAAACAACCATTCAACCAGCCTCATGCTGCTCCCAGTCATCATTCTGGGTTTCTACCCCACTGAATTATTTCTGCTGTGTTTTTGCTGTGTTTTTCACTACCTAACATTGAATACCACACTCTGCTGTCCATTGTGTTTAAAATGCCAGTTTCTTTGAAGACACACAGACTCCTGTATGGTGTTTGGCTGCAGTTTGATGACATAATCGCAAAATAATCACCATTTTTAAGATCTTGCTTATGTCTAAAAATACAATATTAGTAGTTAAATTTTATTTTTCACATGTTTAAGGTGACAAATTCCCTATATATAATAAATATAGAAATGAATCAATTCAATACAGTTTATATTACAGTCTCATACTGTACTTGCTCCTAAGCAATGCTAGAGCAGAAAACTTTCAAGACTGGGTTTGTAATTGCTGCAGAATTCTCCAAAGGGAAGTGAATTTTCCAGCTGGATGCTTTTTATGCAATTTATGTTTTACAGAAAAACTAAATCCTCTTCAATGCATATACTACTATAAACCAAAAAGAAGTTATACCCTAAAACTCTATATATGAACCAATTCACAATTACAATTTCATGATACTGTAATAAAGAGTAAAAAATTCTGATGACTATCCTTTTTATATTTTGAGGGGAAAATACTGTGATACTTGAATAATTTAAGTAATTAAAATAGGTAATGTTTAGAAAATCTTTTAATGATTATTGCTTTTAACTGTAGATATAATTATTGCTACTGATTATATAAATAACCATTTTAACTAATGTCCTAAAATAGGTCTGGGTAAAGTTTCATTGTTGTTGTTGTTGTTTTCCTTCAATTTAGCCAGCCAGAGGTAAGTACTGATTCTTAGAGATGGATTTTTAAGAATAAAAGGAGAAATGAAGTTGATTTTAGAACTTCATGCAATTATCTTCCCCTCAAATTTGCACATTTTGTTTTCTTTTCTAATTTTTAAACAACTTTAAGAAGCAGCTCATGAAATATTTCTCCAAAAGAGATATTCTTCTTGAACTTGCCAACATCATCAAGCAAGACCAGTCACCACCATGGATTTCAAGCTTTGACCTTTAGCTCAGAGAGCCTTTTAAATATTGCAAACCCAATGTTCAAGTTGTGTCAATTATTTTAGTGTATTTTAGCCCTCCCCTGAATGTCTCTGGAATGACATTGAGTCAGAAGTTCAGCTGTAGGCACTCATCTATTCTTCCTTTTCTCGCAAGGTGGCCTCTCCATCTTTGCAACTTCAATTACTCTTCAAGGAAAAATATTCTTTCTTTGAGCTGTAGGAGTTTTTAGGTTCTCTAAATATCATTTCCTTCAGTTCCTCAGTAAAAGGCTAATTAAGAGACAGTCCCAGAAGAAAGACAAATGGAAAATCACTGGAAACTGAAGGTTGTATCTGTGACCAAAACAGGCTGGAAATATCCCTTAGTAAAAGAGCCCTTGTCTGTACTGTCACGAGCAGGGAGGGTAATTCCAAGCCTGACTCCATGTAGCAGAAACTAAGCTTTTAAACTCCATGAAGAGAAGTAGAAATTCCCTACTCTATGAAAGAATGAGGGGAGCAGGGAGAGACAGAGTGAAAAGGGCAAGTATCAGTTTCTCCCTCCAAAAGTATTAACCAGGAAATATTTCTGGTGAAAAGTGTAAATTCCAGCATCAGGGTTTTTGGAAGCTCTTCTCCATAGAAATGTGAGATCAAAGAAACAGAAGCCTCACTCTAGAAGGACTTACTTGACACTTAGGGTGTCACAACAAACATCAAAGCAGTTTCCTTTGAGGAGGGTAGATTCAAGCTTAGTAAATGGTACCACCATCAACTGATTAAGTAAAGTATAAATCTAAATCTAAATGACTTCCTTGACATCTTTTCTCTCTTGCTTTCTCTACTCGGCCACAGAAATTCACCTCTACTTTGTCTCGGATTTATATTTTGAATCTGCCTCCACTGGTTTCTATCCAAGCATCATCCCTTTTCTTGCCCATGAATCAATTTACATGACCAGTGGCCCACTGTCCTATCTTGTTGAAGCCAAAGCCAGAGAGCTGTTTTGAAATCCCAAATGCATGCAGGACACAGCCCGCTACTCTCACCCCTCCCTTTACTTCTTACCAACCTTCAGTACTACATAATCTCAAGTCTTTAATGGTTAGGCACTCACCTGACACTCAGGTTCATCTTGCACAATAACCCATCTTAATCTATCAACCACTTTGGCCTGCTGTGAACTTACTGCATTCACCAAACCTATCCTGGGCAAGTACTCAGAACACACTTAATGCTGTCATTTATACTTATTTTACAGATTTCAGCTCAGTCACCGCTTCCTCAGGAAAACATCCCTACTACAAAGTCTACTCAGAATATTCTATTATACAGCACAGTAGCTTTACACATTGACCATTCTTTGCCATGTATAACTATTAAAATTGTATACTCATTGTTAATTATTTTCCACTCATCTCATACAACTAGTTTTAAAAATGCAATAAACATAATTTCTGAATCTACTAAGTCTAGAGTGTATTATGTGTGCATGGTCTCTAAAAGAATCCCTGAATGAGTGAATGACAAAATCATTGTACATTTATCTTGCTACTATAATTATATAATCTGACAACATACGGTTTTGCAGATAGATGGTTTATATTTTTCCTACATGAATCCTTAATACTATCTACATGAATATGTTTCATACTGTATAGCTATCAATTAACCATTTACCAGTCTTCATTCCATAAGAGGCTCTAAATGTGAAATATCTTAAATAAAAACAAAAACTGCATAACAGAGCCATGTGTTTAAGACAGTGTCGTCCCTTACCATTGACTTTTGAGTTTCAGTGTATGTTGTTCTCAAATCATTTTATAAGGTTCTAAAGTCTGTTACTTATTTTTACACTTAGCATTTTAAAGTCACATTTAAAATATGCTATCTATGAGAGTGTAATTATTGTGTATTGTTTTCCTCTTATAAAAAGCAAACTTTATTTCCATGAACTATAACTGTCAATATAAACTTGAAGATAATTATTTTTGATGCCTCTTCAAACATTATCTCTCTCAGCTATAGAGTTTAACTTAATTTAGTACACATGAGAACTGTAAATAAAAGTAATTTGTTAAGAATAAAATGCTATAGAAATGTAAGTTACTGCTAATATCATCAACTACTTCTGTGAGGATATATCAGTGATGACTCATGTAAATACAATATTTAATGAAAACAGTTTATTAAATAAAAAAGTCAATTTGTTTTTGATTTGTAAGAAGATATGAAATGGCACTATGGGATAAAGATGACTCATTCAATTTTTCTTGTTCTTTGTCAATTAAAAAGAAAGGCAGAGTAAAAAGTTACTGTCGCTACCTTAACAAATTTTGTGTCTAGGGTACTGAGATAAAAATATAAATGAAAAATTTTTGATGAAACAATGAAACTTGAGATGTATTTCCATATCAATACAGGCCACTCTTGAGATTTTAAATGAACATTTTAACTTTCATGTTAAAATGTGGTATTTAGAGGTTGTCTGCTATATAAATCTAAAGCTTATCAATGGTCAACAATGAAAATTAGTGCTAGATTAACATACCACTAACAGCAAATAAAGCTGAAAAATTTCACATAGCATCTACATATGCCATAGAATTAATCATCACAATGAAGCTTCAGGACACCAGGATATTTCAAAAAAAAAAAAAAGAGGTTATTTTCTAGACTCATCATCCACAAACAAAGGATCAGATTCTAATCCTTTGGGTCAGCATTTAGCTGAGCTCATAACTGTCACTGGCACCCTCAGCCACATAATAAAAGTATCACAAATCATCTTTGCTAACTCTCTCTACTTCAGATTTAACCTAGGGTTCTAGCTCCTTAATTATTATCTGAACAAGTCAGTCCTCCTAGTTTGTTGTTTTGTTTTGGTTTTTATTTATGCAGTATTTATTCAAAAAAAACCCAAAATGCATTGTGGTAGCTATATATTTACTTTTCTTTCAGAATACTGGTCAAGTAGGAACAGAAAAATCACAGTATCATCCCAAGGTTGTACTGATATAGTTCCAATGCATCCAGCCCTCTTTTAGAATCACCAGTGCTGATAATCCATCTATATACCTCTACCTAGCTTCTGTTCCTCAGAAAACAGATGCTCTTAACTGGTATCATTCCAGCAAACCCTTTCCTTCTCATCACCTATTACCTGAGAAAGGAGCATCATAGCACACTTCTGTGAGATCCAAGAAGTGTGGTGCAGCTGTATGAGAGACTAACAATGTTCCTCAGTCTATGAACTTGGTTATTTATGATGTCAAGACCTTATTATACATCCCTACTCTCAGGGCAAAACCATTTCTGCTGCTTATCAAATACTCTATTATTCCAATTTTCTTATATATTTTCAATCTCTCTTGATAGGTTTTTATTGTAACCTCATTCGAACCTATTTTTATCTTGATTTAACATTCTTTAAGTTGCTCCTATATTTTAAAGACGTCCCCTGACAACCTGACAGCCTCTGCGAGCGCAGTCGAGCATATTCTTGCTCACAATCTTTAGCCCCCATCTCTCTTTCCGAAAATCCATTTATCCTTCAAAACACTAAAATCTAAGTTTCTTCCACTTATTGCAAAGGAACTGCTATCACTATCATCACCAGAGTCTCCCAGATGTATTTATTTAGGGAACTAAACAATTACTTGGGTTCTTTTTTTTTTTATTTCTTTACCTCTCAGCTTCCAGGATAACAATCTCTTGCTCATCTCCAAATGCATTTCTCAGCCCATCCTTTTAAAATCTTTACAATCACTTTCCACCTGTAAACTTTTTAAAGGTAGCATTCTTCCAGATATACTTTACTAGTAATTTTTGTTACTGTCCGTTTTTAATCACTCTACCCACCTTTTGTTTCTTCTTGCCTGGGCTTTCTCCTGAGGCCAGACTGACCATCTCATTACTACCAGGGCAGTGCCCTGAACCCTGATAATCAAGGTCTAAAGCCAAACTTCTGGTATTCATCCCCACTTTCTCCACCATTCACATTCTCAACAAGTCTCACACTTACATTCTGAAGTTCTTCTATTAACTATCATTTTTTACATGACATACATCATTTAAGGCTAATCTGGTTTAATTTAATCCCTTTTATGGGCAACAAGAATGTAAGAAATACTGAGTTAGGGGTACGAAAATTGAGTGCACTGCATGCTTCCTATGGAAAAAATTCACGAAAACCTAGTACAATGAAGTGACTAACTGCAAAAACAACATGTGTATAACAGAAAGGAAAAAAAAAAAAAACAGAATGTGGGAAGTAACACAAAGGACTGCTCCCTGGAACTGTCAACAGGAAATTTCTGAAAGAAATGACCTCTGATTTGGTTGTGAAGGTCACATAAGACTTATTCCAGGGAACAAAGGAGAAGAGAACATTTATTACAGGCAAAGCAATACAAGTGCAAAGAGATAAAACTCTGAAATGCCAGGGTGTGTTTGGTGACCTATAAGCAATTCAGTGCTTCTGCCTAGTAAAGTGCGGCAGGGGTGCAGATGGCTAATAATGATACTAAATAGGGTGGCAGGAATGAGCAGTTATTGCTATAACAAATTCATAGTTAATGAGATTTAAGTTTAATAAATTGATGCAAAGGTACAGAACAATGATATTTGATTAACTCATGTAAAATAATTTATTTCTAAGTTTAAAATCCTTTTACACAATAAATGAAAACTTTTAAGGTTAAAGAGACAGAAACATAAAAATTACAAATCAACATTATATAAAACATTATTACTTTGGCCCAAATCATGGAGGTTGTCCTCTTTTTTCCTCTTATTATTGCTTCTAATTTTTCAGAATTGGAAGCTTCACAAAAAGCAATTACTTAAATTTCTGCAATTTATATTGCAAGGAAACAATTTAGTTTTATGGTAAAACACAAATTCCCTTTTAACATATGCAATAAATTAGCTGGTACACAGCTTAGTATCCAATTGAGAACTTTTTATTGGAATATTGAAAAGTAAATAAGACTTTTAATTTATTTCTTGACAGAAAACAGGCCAACAGTGGTGGTTACTTTTCTAGGCTAACTCACAAGAGCTGATATAACACACACACACACACACACACACACACACAAATTAGAAATCATATATTCAATGAGGATAGAAAAACTTTCTAGTGAATAAGCAATACATAACAGATTAGTCTTAGATTGGACTTTGTGAAGGGAAAAATCAGAAAAGGCACTAAATCTACACAAATGCAGACATACGCATATACCTAATGTATGAATTTAAAACATACAAATATCTTGCTACCAAGAAGCTTTCAGAAAGCATAAGTGATACTACATATGAAAAAATTTTAAATGAAATTCACCAAAAACAAAGAAAAAGGAAAACTATAGTAGGAAATGAGAGGCAATACTGAGAGCAAAGTAACACATATTATGCTTGGTAAAATCTTTGCTGTAGATTGGCCTAACAGTCAGTGGAAATCAAACCACAGAATCCACAACATGAATGTAAATGTAAATGATGCAGCAAGTTTCACAAGCCTGTGTTTCACATTTCCTCAGAAAACCCTCAAGGCACATTTTCCAAGAATAATTTGACATGAAGTATAGCATCAAATGAAAAGAGCTCAAGTATATGTTTTTTCAGGAATGGCTGAGTCAATAATAATTATTTTACTTCCTAAATAAATAGGCAGACCGAATCTGATATTAATAATAGATCGGCACTCACAAGATACTAGAATTTGTAGTGCGAAGGCATAAATTGTTACCCTCTGTATTCTTAGCTTACTGACAAGTGGATCCTGCATATTCGTAAACTCTATTATAATTCTGAAACCCAAACACATGGTAAAAATAAAACGCTGTTTTTATTGTTACAGTTTCTTTTTTCTTAAACTTTTGCAGAAAAGCACATTTGCTGACAAACACTGGTCTAAACTAAGTAAGGCTATTTATAGTCTTCATTTATTTCCTTGAAGGTGACTTTAATGTGTTTCTTTGCAATAGTTATAGGTCACCTCTGCGACCTACTGAGGTTATTAAATATCGTACCAATGTGTACCTCATTACTTTTCCAAAATTCTGAAATCAGAAATACCTGTCCCAACAGTGTCAGAAAAGGATAGTTAACATGTAGATCAAATGCATTTTACAAATGACCGAATATCTAAAATGTGCCTGGGATTGGATTTGAATTTAAGTACAACTTCAGAGACTGACAGAGTTCAAAAAGCAGTCCTTATCATAGATAGGTGTCTGTGTTTTCATTAAGTACATCACAGTGTTTTATCAGTAAATAAAGTCTTATTTCTTAGGAAGGGGAAAAGTCTAAAGAGAATATGTGCCCAATGGATACCCAGTTTACCTTGTTACAAGGAGAAGTTGCAAACTGTTCAAAAGCAAACAAAAGATGCTCCCAAGAAACCCATGTTGGTTCTCTCATTGCAATGGCATTGTGAAGTAACACCCCATTATAGCATAGTTTAAACATAGGCTCAAAGGCTCTCTCCAACTTGATATACCTTTTCTACAAAATAATTGAGGAATGTTAGGAACTAGATTCCATTTGCATAACCTCTCTCTCTAGTGTAAGTACAAATGGCAAAGAAAATTCACTGCAATATCCATGGCCAAAGACAAACCTAAAATCCACACATGGTCAACAAAGAAAGAGACCATTACTCATCATACTCAGAAAACAGTCCCTTGAACAAATTCTAATTATGTCAGTTGAAAGCTTCTTTCCTCTTTCCCATTGTCTCTGCACTGGGTTTAAACAGGATGTGTAGGAAGGAGCTTGATACTCACTTGAATAAATTATTGGATTTTTTCACATATACCACAGATATAGAATATGCTTATTATGTGCATTTTAATTTATTTGGAACATTATTTCTCATCTTTAGTTTTTACTTTATGTTTTGCTATGCCACTAGGGGATGTCTGTTAAGAAGACAAGTTCCTATATTTGTGCAGTCCTAATTCTAAGGAATAAGCACCTAAAATGGTGACTTCTAAGTTTACCTACAA
Source organism: Hydrochoerus hydrochaeris (assembly GCA_004027455.1). NCBI lineage: Eukaryota > Metazoa > Chordata > Mammalia > Rodentia > Hydrochaeridae > Hydrochoerus > Hydrochoerus hydrochaeris. Next base: position 445,524 of record PVLA01000678.1, on the reverse strand, counting down.
ATGGTTCTCTATATAACAGATGACATGGTTTTTTTAATTGAATGACATCATTTATCAAAAAATGAGCGTCTAAAAATGAAATTTACTATCCATCTAGAATACGTTACAGCTGTCTCTAGAATTAATCTTAAAGCCAAGAAAGATTTTAGCCTTTGTAGTGGACTCTCCCTGACTGAAAACGTATGACAGCAGTGAGAACTGAGATGCCGTTAAATTCTATGACTCCTAAAAAAAACCATCTCCCTTCAATTAACCCCTGAAGTTTTAGATATATGCAGGTTTCTTTGTACCTACCCTGTACCAGTAACATTAATAAAGACAGATTCTCTGTTTTCCTATCACGAGCCATGTTTAACTAGCTTGGTAAACTGACCACAATTTTAATTTTGAAACTGTCATGTTTATGTCAGTGGCTCCCAAGCCTCATGCATTATGGACTCAACCAAATCTAGTATTTGTGATAGGTTCCTTGTCTAGCACTCAGATTGGTGATGTGAGTGCCACACTCACCTAGGGATGGAGCCAGCATACTATGTAATGGCAGGAAGAAGATGTGTGTCTGTCTCTCTTGCCAGTTCACGCCTTGCTGTTTGCAGTCAGCCATGAATGGCGGCCGCCATGCTACCCTGCTGCTTGGAGCCAACTGAAAAGTGAAACTAGACTGAAAACTTCAAGAACTGTAAGAAATAAACCTTTCCTTCCCTAACTTTGGGTGTCATGTATTTTGTCTCAGCAGTGAAAGGAAGAGTAACCAAGACAGAAGCCAAACTGATGAACTCCTTGTCCCTGTCCCTATCCTCCAACCCTTTTTCCCTGACCTTGCACTGTGCTATTTCCATTACCACATTACGCTTTAAAATAAAGACAGCAAAGCATTATAAGCAGTCCCTTAAATACGTAAATGATGAGATAGCAGGTGAAGAGGTGACAGATTCCATGAATAAATCAAACATTCTAAGATGAAGCGTTCACACTGAAAGATAAGCTTTATACATGGATGAATAATTTGTTGTCTTAAATACCCTCAACTCTGACCACCAATCTCAAAGCCATTTTTGTAGCCCAGACTTGACCAATGAACAGCCTGTACCTGATATTCATACCATTCTCCATCCAAAGACTGGCACAACCTCAGGTAGTAGTCAGTGAGGTTGAGGAAGAGACAAGATCCTGTAAATAACATGAAAGGGATTAAAAACCCAATATTTATTTGAATAAAGTTCTAACTCTTTGCAAAAAAAAAAAAAACTTAATATTTTCCATCTATGTGTACATTGGGTGATTATTTAGAAGTTTTAAATAGCATAGCTCCACAAGGATTTGCCCAACTGGTCTACTAATTATTTTCAAGTGTACACAGGCAAGGGCAATCTATTTAAATAGTCATTGATATGTGTTGGTATTTTGCCTGGGATCACATTAAATTTGTATAACAGTTTTAGCAGTGTGATCATTTTGACAATATTGGTTCTGCTTATCCAGCAGCAGGGGTTGTCCTTCCATTTACTGATTTCCTCTTCAGTCTCCTTCTTCAGAGTACTGTGGTTTGCTTTGTAGAACCTTTCGCTTCTTAGTTAAATTAATTCCTAGGTATTTCATGTTTCTTGGTGCTACCATGAATGAACTGTTTCCCTGATTTCCATCTCATGAAGTGCATTACTAGTGTGCACAAATTCTGTTAATTTATGTGTGTTAATTTTGTATTCTGCTTTGCTGCTGGAGTTGATTATTAATTCTAGAAAGTTTTGGTAGAATTACTTAGATCTTCTATTAATGGCCTACTTCACATATCTATGTAAAATAATCCTATAACTCTTATGGAACTGGAAATGACCCAGAGGAGTGAAAGCAATCTTGAGTAACAAGAGCAATGTGGGAGGCATCACATTAAACTATACTACAAAGCAACAATGTTTTAAAAAACATGTAGATACAAAAGCAGGTATCTGTGGAGCAGAACAGAGGATACAGTAACATCCCCAGACACATTCAGTTATTTGATCTTTGACAAAGAAGTCAAAAACACAGTGGATTGAAGATAGCCTCTTCCACAAATGGTGCTGGGAAAACTGAACATATGCATACAGAAGAATGCAACTGGACCCATATCTCTCACTATGTAGTATACTAAAACCAAAATGGATCACAGATCTAAATATTAAAGCATAAACACTGAACCTACTGAGAGATAAAATTGGTAAAATACCAAAGTCATAGATGTAGGAATGGATTTTTTTAACAGGACCCCAGCTGCACAAGAAATAACAGGTATCTGCTATGGGATTAAAATGATATTAAACAAATTAAAAAGCTTCTAAACAGCAAAGAAATCAGTACAGTGAAGAGACAATCTGCAGAATGAGAAACAGATTTTGCCAGCCATTCCTCAGACAGAGGACTAATATTTAGGAGACATAACCTCCCCCTTCCCATTATAATACCTAAAACAAAGGACCTGATCAAGATAGGGGCAAGTGAAATAAACAGATGCTTCTCAAAAGAAGAAATGTAAATGGCTCTGAAAGATACACGAAAAACTGTTCAGCATCTTTACCATTACAGAACTGCAAATTCAAGCAATGCTAAGATCTGATTCTACACTTGAAAGAACAGCAATCATCAAGAAGTCAAAAAATAACTTATGTGACCTTGGTGAAAAAGGAACCTTCTTCCCATTGTTGAGGGGAATGTAAACTAGTACAACAACTATGAAAGTCAGTATACAGATTTTTCAAAGAACAAAAACTAGAAATGGCACATAATTCAGCTATTTCCCTATTCTGAGTATCTTTTCCAAAATGCCAAAGATGTCATACTTCAGGGCCACATGCCTATCAATGTGTTAAGCAGCACAATTCAAAATAACTAAATCTTAGAAGCAACTTGAATACCTATCCACGGATGAATGGATAAAGAAAATTGGTACCCATACAAGATGGAATACTACTCTAATACACAGGACAAATTTATGATATGTGTAGGAAAACTGTATAATGTTGAGTGAAATAAACTGACACAAAAACTTAAGTTCCACATAGTATCTCTGGTTTGAATAGTACAAAAAAACAGCACAATAAAGGATGGAAAGAAAAGGGACAGATTTCTTGTAACTAGGAAGGATCTAGGTAAAGGGTTTAAGGGAAAGGAGGTTAGTAGAATTAGATTTGTCATGTATAGGATTCTAATAACCTCAATAAATGTAAATACTATATAACATGATCATGAGCTAAGATTAATATTACCAGCAAAAATGAAAATAAAAGGGATTTAGAGAAAAAACAAAGGAAATGAACTAAAAAAGAAAGAAACTGTAACATGCACATGTAGCTACTTGCCACAATAAATGCAAACTTCAGATACTACAAGTATATTATAAAAAAAAAAGTAAAGTGAAATAAGTGCACTCAAACTAAAGAAGTATTTTGAAGGAAGATTAATTGCAGTGTGTCTTTTACTATAATAAAAATTTATTACAAAAAATAAAAAGGTCATTATTAGTGCTATTTACACATATTCACTAAGACCACACACACACACACACACACACACGCACATGCTCACACACAGAATTTTTACTAATGTCAATCAATTTTTAGAAAACCTTTCCTTGCCTCATCTAAAGACAAAGCAATCTTGATCAGTGGAATTACAAAGGAGTCCATGGTTTTGCCTAGCTCTGTCTTCTCTACTTATGACATTTATTTACAAATTACTACAGTCATTTCCATCCAGCACACTGCTATTAGAAAGATTAATATCAGGTCAGCAGGTGCTTAGTGGTGCAAAAGAGAAAAATGATTGTTCTATGTAAAAAATTACAAAACCATCAATTCCATGAAAATAACAATATATAACAATGTGTTATAGATGGTATAAAAATGCGATGAAGCTAATATACATTAATTTTAGTAATTTAAGTGCCAAATTTCTTATGCACCTTGGAATTTTCTTCATTTTTTCCCCCCAAAGAGAAAGTTAAAATCTGTTGCTATGTGGCGGGAAAAGGGAGATTAAGAAGCCCTCTTGCTACTGCAGGGAGGAAGCATGTGCCCCTTCCGAGAGCACAGGAGTCACCATTCCTTTGCATTTAGTGTTCTCCTGTTCCCCAGGACTGGGCCCGGGAGGGCTGTGCACAGTTTCTTCAAAAACTATGCACTAAGCTGATATATCTGTGTGTGTTTGATAGACACATTTTAATAGACGTGTCTCGTTTAGCTTTAACTTTTCAGCAATTCTAAGACTAAAGGCCTGAAATTTACAGGGTAAAGTAGGATATTATCTTGAAATTACTAAATTTATTATTTCTATATAATACATAGAGTATACTCTATTTCTAAAAAGAATTGAAAGCAGTGATATTGAATTTAATGTACATAGTACTATTAAATATAATTGTATACTAAGTCTTTATATTTCTGAATGTAGGTTTAGACATATTTTTTACAGTCAAGATATATTTTGTTTTAATCAAAATGTACTCCATTATATATTGGTAGGAACAAACTCCATATATAAAAAATACGTTATTATTAATTACTTTATCTGAGACACAAGTATAAAACCTATATTCCTCAATAGCACAACAGAAAAATACTTAAATGTACTTTACTACCTCACCATTTTTATAACTACCTCACCATTTTTATAATTTATTAAATTTGACTGTTTGTTTTTTGAGGCACTTACCATAATTTGTAATTACATAATTATTTATATAGTTATCAGCTTAATATCTGTCTCCTCTAATAGAGTATCAGTTCAATTAGAACAGAGATCATTTATAATAAAATGTGTTAGTAAATATGAATAATGTTTTGTGTGCATTAATAATGTACCAGGAATAGTTTTATGTGCTTTAAATCCATTAACTTGTTTAACTACCTAAATTGAAGCTAATTGAGAAGACCCAAATCCAACTGCTGTATGAGGGTCACTTTTGCAAGCCAGGTCTAGCACTCCTGCTCTCAGCTGCTGATATCTGGCTCAGGTAAGACCAGGTCAAGAATCAGACCACTCTTTCAAAACTCTAGTGTCACTCACTAATAACACAGTGCCTTTGGGGAAATTCGTTCTCTGTTTTCTGTTGAGAAAAAAAAATACCCAATACAATGAATCGGTGATCAAATTAATAAGTTATAACAACATTCAACTCCAATTATCATATTTGCTTTTCTGCTTGTATCCAACAAACATTTATGGGATAAATCAAGATAAAGTTCCTATAAAAGCATATATAGTATATCCTTTATCATTTTTTTTGTTGCTTTGTTTGTATATTTTTAACAAACTGCCAAAATGCATATAACCAACTCTTGAGGAATGTGTTAAAAAGTACAAATGGACTTAGAAATAAATATAAGAATCTGACTTTGTGACCTTCAATCAGAGAGACTGTTTCTTTGACATAACAAGAAAAGCACATCAATGAAAGAAAAATTAGGTAAACTGAATTTGAACAAAGTTAGAAAATTCCAAACAAAAAGTTGAAAAGATAGACCACAGATAGGAGAAACTTCATGCAAGCCTTGATTAGAGATTTGTGCTGAGCATGTGTTTAAAAAAAAACCTCATAATTTTACAACAAAAATGACAAATAGCTAAATCTTAAAATAATTGATAATTGCAGGAGATTATAGATAGTTCTCTAATAAATACATGAAAGTTTCCAACTTAGTACCTGAAAAAGTGGTCAACACCATGAGCCTAGAAGAAAAGCAAATCAGTGTTTCAGTGAGCTACTACCTCACATTCATATGCAAGGTTAATTTTGAGGCAATTATAAGTTTTAGTAAAGACAATGGAAAATGGAAAACTGCACGCATCACAACTGTGAATAAAAAATGGTGCAGTTAGACCAACAAGTTGGCAATTCCTCAAAATGTTGAACATAAGTTAGCACAGTATCCAGCAATTACACTCTTAGCTATAATGCAAAAGAACTGTAAATTTAGGGGCACCCAACCTTGCTCACTAAATTTATAAGTCTAAAAAAATAGCCCAAATATCAATCAGCTGAAGAATGAATAAACAAAATTCAAAATGGGCTAAATGATGTAATAACATTTAATAATAAAGAGGAATAAAGTATTGATAAAACTACAGCATGGAAGAACCCTGAGAACTTTGTACTAATAGAAGTCATTCACAAAGGACTGAATACTTTATGATTTTGTTTACATTAAATTCCACAATTAGCATATGTGCAAGGAAAAAGATGAATGGTTTCCAAGGACGAGAGGATACACCGAGTGGGAGGTGACTGCCAGCGAGAGTGGGTTTTCTTTGGAAGTTATAAATATGTTTTAAAATTAAAATAGTAACAATAGTTTCACAATATTGGGAATACACTAAAAAGCACTAAACAGCATATCTTAAAGAAGTGAATTTTATGGTATGTGAGTTATGTCAATATGTTATTAAAATGCAAATGAGACAAGCTCTAGCAACAATATTTATGGCAACTAAATCTGTGAGTATGTATTCAGTCTGAGTTTCAGTTTCTACTATTATAAAGTTATGGCATCTTTTAAATATCTTCTAGTAATTAAATTGTAATCACAACGAAATACTATGCTTTACATAAATCAAAAATTCTATCATTTTGTACATATGCAATCACATACATATATATGGTATGTATTAAATATATTTTATTATGTAAAAATATGTATATTTTATATATAAACCTATATTATTTTGATATTTTTATCCTACCTCATAAATTTACATCATAAAATATACATTGCTATATTTAATTTTAATTTTATATTTTTATGTTTCTCTACTGAGTTAACAGATAACAATGCCATTATTAATGGGATGAGAATACAATTTATTATTTAACCCCAAGTATTGGATTTGACCATGTAATCATCAGCTTTTTAAATATGAGTATAAGTTGAAAAGACAACAACTGTCACAAGGAGTAAAAGGCTGTTACTGAGATGGAAAGGCTACAAACAGGGTTAGCCCAGTGAGCTGGACCAGCTGGAGGGCCTGGGCTTGCAGGTCCACCTCTGAGGGCCGGCCGAGGCCTTACAGCAGGCACGGACACCAACTTGGCTCACTTCACAGTTCTGAACACAGCCAAGTGTCCTCAGGGTTGTTATTGTGGAACAGAGTTCTGTGATGTTACGGGATGCAGGAATTTGATCTGAATCAGAGCTCTCCATGACACACCCTGAGGGCCATTTTCATAGCTGCATGATTACTTTGTTCTTTCTCTAAGGTAAAATCTACACGGCTCACAGAAACTGGATGAGCACAGCTTGTTGTATGATACATGCTGCTCTCTTGCATCTTGCTCATTCACATTACAGTGTACCTTGGTGATACATCCAAATCAGTATTTATAGAAAGGGTCTATCATCTTAACAATTATATCTCCATCTTTCTTAGATTTTATTTTAACTTTTTGGATAAATTCAAAGTGTTGCCATTTTAAACAATACTGCAAATGAATGTTTAAGTATATTTTGTGTGTGCTTCAGCATTTCTGTAAAATAAATTCCCCAAGGACACAGAGCGTTATTTACATTTAAATGTATCCCCTACATTCTGAAGCACCTCTGTGAATACAGGATGCGGATGCTGAAACTCCTCTTCCCTCAGGCAAAGGCAGCCAGGGGTCTGCAGAGTGAAGGTAAATCCTCCTCAGCCTATTCAACTGAACCTGGCCCAAAGGTGTGCAGTGAACCAAAATTTCTTCAGATATGTCAGTAATTACTGATACTGTCTCTGAGTTAACCATGCAGCATCCATCACTTCCACAGGCCGTACTGTGCCCCAGGTTTTGCATGTGACACTCTGTCTCCACATCATAACCTGAGCTATGAGTCCAAGGCTCCATCTTCATCCACTCCTGATAGTACCCCATAGATATTCCTGCTATTGTGATACAATGCTACCCTAGTCATTTTATCTTACTACGAGGTGTCTTACTATTCTTCCCATTGCAGAAAAAAAATACCTGACACCCACAAGTTAAAGGTTTATTTTGGCTCAGAGTATGTAGAGGTTTCAGTCCATGGTCTGCAGGCTCTAAGGCAGAGTGGCTTGGCAGAGGGGCATCTCAGAGGGAAAACGGCCCATGCAGAGCAGGTAGGATCCAACAAGCAGCAGGCAGAAGCAGAAAGCTTCCCTTTCCCCTTTACTCCATGGGACTACACACCTTTTGGGTGGTGCAACCCACACGCAAAGTGGACCTTCCCATTATCCACACCCAGAGTTAATGTTAAACCCATCTAGTTATCACATCCTGAATTCCAGCCACCTCTGAAACACCACATCTATGAGTGAGCTCACGAGGCCTGGAGTGAGGGAGAGTTCTACACATAAACCATAACATGGAAAATACTTCTTTTCACATGCAGTATATTCCCTACAGTAAATGATGTAAATAATTTATTTCTCTTACTTTCAGTCTTGCATTTTCAACTGGTAGATAATATTCTAGGCTGAAGTATTTGTTTTATTATGTTCTATGATTCTTGATTAATGTCAAAGCTGGGCTTCCAAACAGCTTAAACTTTCCTATTATTTCTTCTGGGTGGAAAACCTGCAGATGCTCACCCCCACACACAGAGTTTTATTTTAGTAATTATCCTTTTAGCCATCTGTATTTTCCTTCCTCTCAGTATAGTTAATGAGAGCTGATTCTTAAAACTTGTGATCTTTATGAGTCTTTAAATTGTAAAAAAATATTTTTGCTTATACAACTCAATAGTATGTTTGCAAAATAAATTATCATTCTCTTACTATCTATGGTAATTTTACTATTCTGCATATTACTAGTTTCACATAGATATTGCAAAGGACTTCAAGAATGTCATAGTTCAACTTTCTGTAACTGTGCCTAATGCTGGTATTTTAGGCTACTTTCAGTGAAAGAAGCAAAAGTGATTTTACCTTTCAACCTTTGTCTTACAATGTTATTCTTCCCAATTGATTAATGTTTGATTTTTATATTATTTCAAATAATGTTACACAAAAGGATTGTTTTCCTGTTAACGACTGGTGTGCTCACACTTGAATTAAATAAATAAAAGGTAAAATAATTTCATATAAGTTGCTAAAAGGTCAACACTACTGCAATGAGCTTCTTTATTTAAAACAGAGCAAGAATTGGAAACAGCTGTGGTACTGAATGAAACTTTGCATAACTTTTCCGCTCCTCAGAATTGTGTTGTAGATCCATCTCCTAGATGATAATAATATGTGATGAGTTACAACAGTTTGATTACAAATATCTCTTACTGTGTCTCAATAAAAATTACTTACATAGCTCTTCTCATTTCCATGTGCTATATTTTTGCTCACTGGAAGTTCAGGTGTAGGTCTTATCTCTATAATTAGGTTTTCCACATTGAGGTCAAGGATAGCATTTTCTTCACTGGGTTTGTTACATCTTTCAATGAAGTGTCTCATGGTGGAAGCATAAGATTTCTTGAAGACAATGGACTCAACATTATCACTGGGCTAAGTATATAAAAACATCATACAGAATGGCATCCAGAGAAGCAATAATTAATGTTTGCTTTGCCAGATTTATCATTTTTTCTGTCAATATGGTATGTATGAAACTTTAGGCCTGATAGCTCTTAAAAATATGATGTAGTATAAGCTTTCTACCGTTCATACTTTTAGCACTTTAGTTCTATTTTTCAATAATCAAATATAATAACATCTTGCTGCTGAATTAAATGTTTTCTTGTATAAAATGATTCAAGTTGAAATGCAAGTTGTTCTAAAATATAAATAATATAAATAAATGTAACTAAACACTTCAAAAATATGTAAGCTCTTTAAGAATCATTACAAAAGTCATTTAGGATTCAATAAGTGAACTCTGTAGCATGTTTCATCATATTATTCTTCTGTTTCATAAAAATTCCATTAAAAAGCCTCATGTGCATAAGAAAAAATCTTTCATATGCTTTCCTACAACTCTCAGAATGTCATATTTGTATAAAATATAGTTTCTAAAAATACAAGTAATCAAAAATAAATACAGAATTTGGTTTTAATAATAGACTTCATTTTGAAAATAAGCATTATTTAAAAAATTTCAAGGTTCTCACTTGGCGTGTGGTAATAATACCATCTAAGTCTAAGCACACAGTTTAATGCAAAAACTTGAAATGATGTATGCACAATACAGTACATAATATGCATGCAGTGTTGCCTAAACTATTAAAACTATATCTAGTATCTTGCAGATATTGTGCTGATCTAGCTATGAAATGCATTTCTAGTACCAAAGAATGAGTGGAATAAATATATCAGAACAGGAAAGACTGCTATTGGCAAGAATGAATATTTTCAGTTAGAAATCCTGAGTTGCAGCACTGGATCTGCTTACTTAACATTTTGCAACACTTGCACAAATTATTTTGGCCAACTGTGTTTAAAACTTTTACAAATATTAACATGGTTATATGCCTTCCTATATGGATGGATTACACAGTCAACCACAGTCTCTAGCACTTCATGAGCTCTGAGGAGCAGGAACCACACTTTTTCTCTTTTTATGACTTTTCCAAAACATAATTTTAATTCTATTTTTGTTATAAAATATCTATCATTAGTATATCAATAAAATACATGAGTGTATTTTAAATAGTAATGTAAACAGATACTGAATCCAAAAATATTTTAAACAAAATACTGTTCTTGATCCTAATTCATTTAATGCAGAAATTGAAGCCATTTGTAATTTTAATGTATTGACAGTTTCATTAATTCTGTCAAAATATATAACTGATAGAATTGGTAAATTTATTTTTTATTCCCACTGAGAATGCAACAAACAATCAGTGACAGATTACTTTTTGGTCATTTAAGAATGAATAACTAAAAAATAAACCATGGGCAGGAAGTATAAAGAAAATATTAGACAAGTGCAAAATAGTGAAAATATACCTCATGAGGAAAATACATTTTATAAAGTAACATTGTTATTAAAATAAACTATTGTGGGAAGAAATACACTGATTTGTATCAATAAGTTTATTCCAATTAAGGATTCCAAATGATGATAATCCTCAAGTCAAAATAAATGTTTATTTACAAACAATTGCAGAAAACAATAATAATCTTTTCAAGTTGGACTTCAGAGAAACAACAAACATTAACAATAAAAACATTTTATTCAGTGTGGATATTTGAAAATAGTTCATGTTTTATCAAGCTTCACCTAAAATTACTTTGCTGTTTTACAAGATGTACTTTTTCAGACTGTGTCCAAAGTATTTCTGCTCTTCCAGTTGAAATACCAATAAAGAGCTTTGTACATATTATTATTATTACAGGGGATGCCCAAACCAGTCACAGTCAGATCAGGAAGTTTTAGCCTCTTAAAAAATGTTTGCTATAATTTACACATAGTGGTATTATTTCTTGAGATTAGTCCACCTTATTTTGACCTCTAGAATTATTTGTTAAAACTATGGAACCCTGTGCATCATTAATAAAGAGCCATTACTTTAATAAAATAAGTGAAAATAATCATTTTTGGACTATTCATCTAAGATCAAGTATAGATAACACTAATGGAAAATATGTGGGAAATAATATAGATAACACTAATGGAAAATAATATAATATAGGTAACACTAATGGAAAATATTTGGGAAATAATAGCAGATGGCTAATAACATTGCAATACACACAATATACTAGCGATCTTCACTGAATCAAAAACTAGGAGTTGAATAATTAGGCATTGACGTGTTATACTAAAAAAGATCAGAGGACTTCCTGCTTCCTCACTAGGTAACCATGCAGAACCATGTAGAAGCCACATCTTTAGTGTTCTAACTTCCTGATGCTTGAAAGTATGGTGACTGAAGAAAATACTCATTTCTTTGAGATACAAGTGGTAACCACTGACTAATATTTCTGTGACACTACTCAGCAAAGTGTGGAATCATTCAGAATGATCAACTTTAATATGATACAACATATCTATATAAATAAATACCCAGCTAGTTTTATTCTCATCCATGTCTACTCAGAAAACTTTTGATCAAATAATATCCCTTCTTTCTGAATGGACCAATACATACAAATGCTAATGTTTCTCTGACTATATCTTCTCCTTTGGGGTTTAGATATGTTTCCAGCTATAGATTTCATTTTTAATTTAATTGTGCTTTCCCATTTCAGGACCTGGTGACTATGCATTAATTGTCAAATGGTAGATGACATCTGAAATAACAAAAACTTGACTATCACTGAAATGTTGAAGCTATAATTTATATGAAAGTTTCTAAAAATGTGTGTAATTCATGAGAGCAACCCTTTACTATCATCTGTTAACTGATATAAAGAGATTTATGTGCCCATTTGTCAACCACTCACGGGAAAAGGAAGAAAAATCTTTCCTGTTTTGGCAAAATTGTAGCAATATGAAATAAGAGCGGTCTTATCTTTGACTTTAAAGTCTTTAACTATATATTGTAAGTTTCTTTTGGAATCTATCACAAATCAAGAATGAGAACCAGGTGAGTGTTGTGGCATACATTGGAAAACTCAGTACTCAGGAGGCTGAGGCAGTAGAATTGCCATGAGTTCAAAGCTAGTCTGAATTACCCAGTGAGACCTTGACTCAAAATATTTTTTAAAAAAGTGAAATCCAAACAGTTCACTTCCAGAAATTATGCAAATAAAACAATGAAAATTGATTATTGAAAAGAAATTAAAGCAAAACTGAAAATACAGCAAAAATTATATTGGAAAATATATACTTTCACATTAAGGACATATGTCTATGTCACGTGCATACATTAACTCAGTGTAACGTGCTTCTACACCAAAGATCATTCAATAGTATTCAGGTCTTTCTTGAGTTTATTAAAGGTTTACTGAAGTGAGGTTTAGGAAATAAAAATTCAGCAAAGGTAATATGCCACTAGTGTAAGCATGTGAGCTTCCAGACCAGTAACTTTTCTTTTATGTACTTTCTAATTCATTCTCAATTTTTGGGTTTATAAAGTTTTGTTTCACTAATTTCATAAATGCTATCTCTCCTCCTTTGTTCCTTTTCAGATACATATGTTCTGTTGCTTCCTTATTCACTTCACATTCAATCATCATATACTACCTCATTACCATATTTCTGTTCTTCTTTTTATTCTCCAACCTCTCATGTTAATAAGAGCCCAGGCATGGCTTGTGTTACTCATTTTGGTTCTCACTTATACATCATTTTTTTAAAGAAACCCTTATCCCACCATTTAAGGCGTGTGTGCACGCGGTTGTGGTGTGTGTCTTGCAGGTATGAAGTTGTGTCACAAGCAGAAAGCCATTATCAGAAAAGAAAGAACTGAAGTGATAATAAGAAACATGGTGAAGATCTGGAGACACAAAAATTAGACTTTAGTTCCTCAAACAAAATGGCATTAAAAACTTGGAGCTCAATATACTTTATTCATTTGTCCTGTTTATGAGGCATTTTTTTATATCTGAAACAGAGTAGGTCATTTAAGAAATCTGTAAGCACCATTTAAAAGCAAAATGCTATTTACAATTTATGCTTCCTAAAACAACTATAATTTCTATTATGATTTTAACTTTTAATGGAAATAATACCTCTGTTGATCCTTCTGTCTTATCCTTTAACTGAGCTATATCTCAAGAACTTGTGCGTAATTACACACTGCATTTCAAGCCAATGGGGCCTGAAGGGAGATGTCTGCACTGGCACTAAAGGATTAAGAGCTATGGCTTTGCTGGTCTATCACAACACTGTGTAAATAGAATCATCCATCAAAAGAACTATAGGGAGACGGAACATTATGACAGTACTTTTAAAGTTTTGTTGGTGTTTATCGAATGAAAGGTAGCAAGGTTAAGAACAGTTGCAACTGAACATTTTTACCAGTGATAAAATGCACAAACAGGACATCTTATAAAATCATGATCTGGAAAGTCATCAAAATATCGGTAAAGTGCATGAAATACTTCTCTAAATTTATTTTTCAATTATTTAACTAATAATACTTATTGATTCAGAATTTAAAACCTGTTTGAAATTATTTTTTAAAAAAACAAATAAGATTATATGCACATAAAAACGATTATGTGCACATACTTTAGTTTTAACTCTAGAGTTACCAATGTTTTGTTTTACTTGTGATTACTGAACCTCCCTTTTTGATTCAAACTTTCAAGGAGAAAGTAAAATTTTACATAGACATATAAATTAGTCTGCAACTGGAAATTCATTTTTCAGGCTCTAAGCAGGTCATTCCGTTAATTCACATGGCATGACTTTCCAGAGTATCTATGTAAACAAGCAGGAGAAACAACAGTATAAAGGACTACAGTTGGCACAATTTTCAAACTAAACACGATCCAAACTGTTATATTGAGTAACAGATAAGATAAATGACAAGATAATATTCAGGCAAGAAACTAACATTTTCAAAAACATACAGCATTGTTGCTTTGGCTATACAGAAAACTTTTGGTGCAAATGGTAATATCTGAATAGCGTCTACAGTTTACATAATAGTATTGTGTCAATGATAATTTTCCAAATTTGATAGTTACCTGCAGTATGTGAGAAAGACAATGTTTTTCAGAAATGTGCCATGAAATGGTGGAATTAAAAAGTAATCATGTATGCAATTACTCTTCCATGGTTCAGAGCAATGTTTATGATTTTCAAGAAGCATCATTTTAAAAAGTATGATATAAACTCGTGAGATAATTGAAGCACACCTTAGGTCAGCCAACATAAGACTTCAATGACTAAAATCACACAGAGCTCAATTGGTAGTTGTTAATGTTTTCATAATGTAGAAAAAAAACTGAAGATTTCTCAAAAACAGTCATAAAGACAAACACACCTTGCCGGGTCTGTCATTGCTGGAGGGAGGGTTAATTTCGCAATGGTTCTCCCAGAATAGACTTCAGCAATGGATTCGAGCACGAGAGGCTTCACAAAGGCAAGGAAAGCAGTGCGAAGGCAGAGTGCATGAGTCCCTCACCACAAAGCTGCCCAGGGCTACTCAGCTTGCTATTAAGCTGCAGGCTTTCAAGAGAAATAAGGGAAGCTCAGGACGGAAGCTTCACCTAAAGACACCAAATTTGGAAGAGGATTAAAATCGCAAAAGAGACTTTATGGTCCTGGAGGGCAGAATCTTCCTCTGGAAAACTCTGACAGTCCTCTCTTTATTCTGTCCTCTAACATTTCCTTTTCTATACTTTGAAATGCAGAAGGATGACAGGAATTTGGCAAAGACTCTGGGTGCATGTAAAAATATTAGATGATCTTCACTATACACCTCATGAGTCTCAAGGTAACTAGTATGAGTAGTGACTAGCTACTACCCTATTTACTAAGAGTAATAATATTTTTTTATTCGCTCTACATCTGAGGCATTGTTAAACACTTACAAACATTGTGGCTTTAAAGCCTCAAAGGGATGTCATCAGGTAGGCACCGATAAGGCTAACTGAAGAGCCACAATCAAGAAGCTGTGGAAATTGTTCACGATCACACAAGGTCAAGCACAGATACGTGCAAAGTTACAGCACAGCTCATACCTCTATGCAATGTGGTCACAATGAACAAAATGGTCCACCGTGCAGGCCACACAGACACTGATAGATCAATCAGTTATGTGCCTCTTTTCCTAAAATGACTTTTAGAGAATTCAAAGTTCTTTTCCTTTTATATAAATTTTATGAATTTATGGATTCATAAGTCATACTAATGTTTCTTTGGCTGGTGATATGGGAAAATACTATTTGTTAGTAAGAAAATAATATTTGCTGGGATAAAAATTAAACAAAATGTTTGCCTGATTTTAGTCAGTGAGCAAATATTTTTAAGTCACCTGTTTTAATCCAGGTACTGTTCTTGGTACCAGCAAAGTCTTAATTAAGTACTGATATCTTACAGCATTTTTCCTACTGGGAAGAACAGAAAATGGACGAAATAAAAACAGAGACTAAGATAAAAAGTAAAGCAACAATATAATAATATAAGTTGTTTCTTGTGCTGAGTAAAATTCTTCACCCTCCAGATTCTCTCCACTGACCTTGGTTTTTCCCAGAGGTTGCAAAGTGGGGAGAGGGTATCTAATTCTCCTTTAGTAAAAGACTTTAAAGTATGTTAAACTATCTACCAGAAATTTTTCTTATTTAATAAATGTATATGACATGAAATTATTTTGTCTATTCTTCTAAGGACTTGATCCATTTTATTAATGTTTCTCTGTATCAGGACAAGAACTAAACACAGCCTCCAAATGTGTTTGAAACAAGGCAGCATTAGCTTTCTTCCTCTTTATTTCCAAATCCAGTAGTCACAGGCTCTGGTGATAATAATCTGAAATCAAATCAATAGGTTTGGGAATAAGGGTCACATGTGACATTTGGCTGCTGAATGATTTAGGGTAGTATCTTCGTTCTAGTTTTCAGTATATATTTGTAATAAATTCTACCTCACTGGTTTGGTGTTGAAGATAAACTGACTGAGGCCATGAAAGTCAAAAGGACCAGTGGCATATGGCACTCAATGCTGGTTTCTCTCTGCTCTCTATATTGAGTTATAAACTGATCAGGCTGTAGTCAAATCAACTTTCACTCCAACTGTACTGTGGTTTTTGTTTTGTTTTGGTTTTTTTATGAACGTTAGTTTAGTTGTTTTTCTCTAGATTCCTGGAATTGCTCTTTTTCAATTCAACATATTAAATGTGTTTAAATTTTTTCCAGCCCCACAGAATCTGCGCGTTTGTAAAGATTGTTTCCTATGTTCTTTTTTAAATTAATTTTTATATTTATTTATTTATTGTACTGGGGGTTGAACTCACAACCTCGCGCTTGCTAGGCAGGCACTTAAGCCACTGAGCTAAATCCCCAGCCCGTTTCCTATGTTCTTATCCAACGTAATATCATTATTTCTTTAGAATAATAAACTTTAGAATAAATTTCATTTCAAGGAAGTTCTATGACAAATCACTAAAATTCTGTCTTCTAATTAAAACCATTCCACAATTCAGGGTCATCTGAATATATTTAGATCAATTATAATCCTGCCTGCCTCAGTATCATCAAGCAATATTCTGTCTTGTTAACAGATACATTAAAGAGACTTCTATGAATCCCTGCTTGAAAAAATGATTCATTAACTATGCCTTTTCCCTTACACTGTATTTGTCGCATCTATTTGAAAAACAATCATGGCATTCATCATAATCTACTAAAGTGGAAATAAACTCTATTAGACATTAATAAAAATCCTTGTAACTGTGAAGCTCTAGGTGGTAATCTTTGTGTTTGTTCAGTACTGAGGATTGAACCCAGAGTTTTTTTCATTTAGTTATATCCCCAGCCCTTCTTTTTTTTTTTTTTTTTTTTCCTACCAGGGATCGAACTCACAATCTCAGGCTTGCCAGGCAGGCATTTATGCCACTGAGCTAAATCCCCAGATTTTTTTAATTTTTCAGACAGTGTCTCACTAAAACACTAAATGTCCCAGGCTGTGTTAAAACTTGGGATTTTCCTTCCTCAGCCTCTCAAAGCTCAAAGATTACAGGTGTGTGTATCGCCCCATTGGACCACTGGCAAAGTGCGAATGGTTAGTTCTCAAAGGGTTCTTCCGTTCAGAGATGGTCACAAAGAAGTTTATGAAGGTTATCATATTTAAGTGCTACCAGGTTTACTGAGTTCCTTCTAGGAATGAGAAAATATGTGTTTTAAGAACACCTATTATAAAGTTTTTATGTTTGCTACGTCCCTTTCCACATCTCTTCTATGTATGATTATGACAGTGAGATCAACCAAATGGCCACTTTAAATAAAACATAATTTTGAGGTCAGGATACCTGACTCTGGGGACATACAGTATTGTGGGAGTTGTTTTTGCAAAATAATTCATTAAACATTTATTTCAGAGTTGCCAAACTTTGTAAAATATCAGCATTATATTATTGGTTAATATGCTGCACAATTTTTATACATAAATGTATTATAAAAATGTTAGGTTAAATAGTAAAGCAAAAGTGTCCATCACTATGATGCTGGAGTGTATGCTGAAATGCACCTTCAAAGACAGCTGTGGTGTGCAGCATATCTCATACTTCATCAGCCATGAAACCTTACCTCATAGCCATTATCACTGTTTTCCAATTTTACATTTACAACAGTCATTGAGACTGTGTAATAGTATTTTAACAAACAAAAATTATAACAGAATGAATTCAGAAGCTGGGGCTAAGGGTCAGGGCTATCCAAGCACACACAATATACATGTATTACCTAAGTGATGAGAAATCAGAACTTGAATTAAATCTTTATGAATGAATGAGATACTACTCAGTGCAGGCACACTAGACTGTCAGATTGCTCAGCAGAATCAAGATCCAAAGGGCAATGCAGGATCCCAGTGACAAGAATGGAAAGTCTAGAAACAAGGGTACTTAAATCTATACATCATAAGGCATAATAATTGAGTCTGCATAATGCACCCTCCTCCAGGATAACTAATTATATTCACCTACAGAAGATCTAGTCATGAAAAGGTATGGAAGGCAAAAGCAAATGAAGTGAAACTGTGGCTGATTAGAGAGAAATCCAGAGATATCATTTCATTATAGTATTGGTACCACTATTGTGGCTTCAGGAGAACACTGAACTACATGCAAAATATTATGAGTATATAACTGAGGCAAATAACACAAAATTTTCTTCTCATGTTCTAAATAGCTGACAATTTAAAAAGGTTAAACTCTTTCCACCAATGTAAGGTTACCCTTTTCTTTTTTTCTGACAGCAGTATCAGCAATTGCCCTCAGCAAAATGATTTGGCAGAAAATTGATCTCTTTAGAGTTGTCTAGCAGTAGATGACCAAACAATCTTTGTAAGCACTATGCAGTGCTGGTAAGAAATGCATGGTATCACTTACAACAGCAACAAATTATTTAAAATAAAAAAAAATCCATTGCCGGACTTGTCTTCCATTCCTTTTTTGCATTTTTACTTATGCTTTGTTTCACAATCACACATTTAACTCTGCAATCAAGCTAGGCTTGCAGTTGAATAAGGACAGCATAGAATTCATTCTTTGTATGTCTGAACATCATTTATTCTCACTAACAAAGGAAGGGGGATGCTCAATTTGTGAAAGACTGGAAAGTTTATTTATAATGCAGACTTTAAAATATCTAAAAGAAGACTTAAGAAAGACCTTTTAATATTGATAAAGTCCTTGAAATAGGTAATCTAACATCTCTAGTTGTAAATTCTGCATTAGACAAATATTTACTGAGATATTTATTAAGGTCTTGCATTAGCGTTAGAGTGGGACCCAACAAAATAAGCTTTCCAGAGTCACTTATACTTCCTTCCTACTTTTCTCCATGAAGTATACCTCTACTCCAATTCCTGCTCCTGGACACTATGACCACAGTCCACATAAACCTCTATTCACTCTGGAAAGTGCAGAAATAATCCCCAATAAATATGCATCTGTTTTTCATTTAGAAATTGACTGGAAAATGAGATCAGGGCTCAAGTAATTATAAGCAGAACAGAGCTTCTTTCCCCACACAATTTACCCACACTTATGCACAGATGCTTTTTATTATTTTGGCTTTCATAACACCTACTATATAAAATAAAGAGTACATAAAAGGATATATACAGATGAAAATAAGCATCAGAATTTACCACTTCAAGGTTTTTCTAGATGTTATTTCCCAAACTCCATAACATTTTTATACCCAGAGTTGAGATGTTAGACCAATGAGAAGCTGTTTTTAAGTATCAAACATTATATGGGTTTATATTAATAATATTAACTAAACCAGATGAAACTATCAGATCATTATTTTTTGAGGTTTAAGTGAATTTTGGTCAACAAAAGTATACTTTGAAGGTCAACCAACAATACAGTCAACCAACAATAGCTAGTCTGTTAGGTTTTGTTAAGCACTTGTGAATAGCTGAATAACAAGGTAAACACAGATATATTTTCTACCTTACCTAATCATCAACAACAAATTAGTGATCAACATATGTAGCGTGAATAATTTCTACAACACATCTCTAAAGATGAGACCATGCATCTCAAGGTAACTAAGTTTTATAACCTGCCTGGTTATCTTCCTTGATCAGTATGAAGTTAGACATAGCATTTTGTGTAACCCCAGAATTTTTCCATAAATATAATGAAAAAAAGCAGTATGTTTCTTCATATATGTTGTTATGTGAGCAATTTTATTTATTATATTTGATAGGGTAAAGCAAAACATACTTCTTTATTGATATTGTTAGATGGAAGTTTTGATATCGAGTACTGGCTTAATTTAACCATATCCAAATACCTATATACTTATAGAGCATTTTCTCTCTCAAAGATTTTTCTTATTCTTGTTTGTGGTACTCAAAGTACACATTTACCTAATAAAATTCATCTTCATTTATTTCAATAACATTTTTTTTTGGTACCAGGAATCAAACCCAGGGCCTCACACTTGCCAGGCACATGCTGTATCACTGAGTCATAAACTCAGTTCAATAATGTCATTGTCACTACTTTGTCAGTAGTGAAAATGAAGACTGTTGACAGCTTAGTATTTAACAGTTATTAATTAGGACTAAAATTTAATACCATATCTCTAGTTTTTCCTTGAGGACTATAGTGTAGTATACATGGCCCATATCACTTTGATGGCCATGTTAGAATGGGCTCAATATCACCAAACTGAATGTAAATATAGATTACGTATCTATAACAAAATCTAGCTTATAGGTCAGAAATAAATCATAGTAAAATAGCAAAAGAATGAAGAATAGATGAGACTTCCTAACAGTTTGAAACATTTTACAAAAAAATAACAACAAAAAGATGTAAGCAATTCTATTCAATTTCCTTGTAGCTTCTTCCTGCAGGGTTTCAGTGAACAGAATATATACAAAATATCACCACATGAGCTCACATCACAGAGCAAGTCTTTCATTATCTGCAATGAGAGGACATTTCACAGAGGGCATATTTTATCTATCGAAAGGCTTATTTCAAAGTTAAATTGGTTATGCATATCACATATAAAATTTATGCATATGAATGTATTATGTGTGTGTGTGCGTGTGTATATATAGGTCCCTTCTGGGTACAAATTAAGTATTTTATTTCTATACTTAAATCCAGATAAAATAGTCTACCATAATTGAAAACAAATTATACAAAACAGGACCACATTTATACAATTTTTTTGTATCCTGAGCTAATATTCTTAAATGAATTATAAAAACCTAATCATTCCAGGGTTCTAAATGTTGTGAAATGTTCAGAATTTTAAAATTATGAATACATGGTAGTAATTTTGTTTGTAAAATGCAACTAAAAAACTCATTAGGAAAGTACTTAACCATATTTTACAAATTTCATGCCTCTTCAGATCTTGCATCTTTGTTTTTAGATATTTTTATAGCATCAACATCAATTTAAGGAAACAAGGACTTTATTTCCTTATTTAGACCATGGAACCACAACTCTTATTTTTTCTAGGTCCAGAAAATATTCTATGTTACTACAAATAAATTATCTACTGCAAAATTTGACCATATCTTGAAATATTTTTTAAACAGATAAATGCCACACAAAATGCTCCTGATTTATAGATGGTACTCAAACAGCTATTTAGTCTTCTGGCCAGAAGTAAGAAGCAAAATTCTGAATTCTACCTGGGAGGACATGATAAAGGGTAGACCAAATACTGGCATCCTAAATGCTTATCAAAATAAATTAAACCATAAAAGTCAACATGTAGTAGAAAAGTTAACATGACTATTTCATTCTTGAATTTTTTAAATGCAAATTATGTAACAATCACCTAGCATTTCTCGTCATGTAAGAGTAAATGTGAGAGGCCAGTGGTGTAGCATCTTCCCCTCAGCCCCAGGCCATGTCTCCTTTTGGACGGCTTCAAGGCCACTTCCAGGATGTCCAGAATGAACTACGAACCATTACAGACAATCCAAAACGTCATCAGTTTTTCACAGTGCCACACAATGAAGAGGACCAGACACATACTAGTCTGGAATATCTTCCTGTCCCTCAAGTGCTTTGCTAATGCACATTCTAATGCCTTGTGATTCACAATCATGTCTATGTCACATATATGCAAACTCATATATCAACATAATTTATATGACATTAGCTGCATAAATTGGATAGAAATCTAGGATCATTTACTAACATTCAATTTTTAAAGGGCATTTTACACAAATCTTTCAAGGGCTATTGTGGCTGGAGGAATAATGAACATAGTTGTTTTACGAACTTTTCACAGAAGTTCTCATAGGATTACATTCTAGCTGAGGCTCTATAGCCATTTCACATATAAGATGCAATCAGCATAAATGGCAAATGGTTAAATATTTTATAAAATATATTTCCTACATGACACAATGCATTACCTACACACCGCTAACCATCCAATGTTTTGCTTCACTTTGAAAACACCCACCTGACTGTCCTTGAAACTTTGCAAAGCAGTTTTGGAGCTCCTCCTGTGTGAATGGTTTTCTATAAGTTATGATAAAAAAAATATGGTGAATGTCACCGACCAGTATCATCCAAGGGAAAAGCAGGCTCTTTAATATACTAGAGTGTCCTCACCCACCTTATTCACAGGACTGGCTCTGTGTGCCTTCTGGCTCTTCCCCTAAGTCAAAATGGCCATGAAAAATGTATGTTTTGAATCTATTCAGGATTTTGAGACAGCCAAAATAGGACAACTAAAGACACTCCTGAAAGAAAACTCCCAGAACTGCTTCTGAATGTAGCAGGAGCAAAGCAATAGGTGTGTCCAAAGAGAGAAGAACCTTGACAGTCATTAACTGTGATGTGCCTTTCACTGTGATTTGTTTTTTATTTAAAAGTTCACCATGTTTTTCAGTCTCAGGAGGGAGACACCCTCTTTTGAGCTACAATATCTTTCTTCTTCCTCTTGTTTTTAATGTTAGGACATTTTCATTTAAGAAAGGTTTCAACACCTACACAAAAAGCTTTAAGATTTACTTTGTTTTGTTAGATCCCATGAGGTAGTAGGAGTATATGTATTACATTTGGGAGAATGCAATGGGTAATACAGTTCATTAATTTTAATTACTATAAGCCACAATATGTAGGCCTAACATATTAAATAACACTAACATACACCTGATTTTAAGCAAGCACGTTATGTATTGGACAACTGATAGCTTAAAGTTGAATTTTGTATATTCGTGGTATAGGGAGACTTCAAATAATTACTGTAACAATTCAACCATCATTAGAAAGAGGTCAGGACAGAAAGGGAGAGGCAGAGGAATAGAAGAAGAAAAAGAGGAAATATACATCAAGAACTTAATTGAAGATTGTAATGACCAAAAAAGAACAGAAAATATGCTCCATTATTTAGAAAATTGGAAAAATTATGTTATGTGACAAAATATTTTTCTCTATATTAGCCTTTATGATAAACCAGAATGGAATAAAAAAAGAGACAAATAGTTACACTGGGATACTTTTTACACTGAAGAGGGTAGTAGACTGGACTCAAATATAAATATATTTTGGTACCAGGGATCATTTGGTACTCACAACCTAGCACTTGCAAGGCAGGCTCTTATACCACTGAGCTTTCTATTTATGCTATGAAACTGTGAATATGGCACTTAACAACATAGATTTCTGAAAAAACTAAAATAATTAGAAAATAAACCACTTTCAGAAATTCCAATTTAATTTACTAAGAAGGATTTGCTTTAGTATTAACTTTAACTACTTGTATCTGCCTTCTTCGGTATCCAAGGTATATGATAAACTAAAAGAAATGACATTCTGGAACTATTTGACACATACAAACTTGAATATTCATGTTGGAAACATAAAAATAATTGTCAAATAAATATCCTATCTTCCTAAATCTGAAACTTAATTATTTTAGCACACAGAATCCAGTTCCTCACTAATGTATACAACCAGTGAATTATTTCTTAATGTTTTTTTATTTTCCAGAAGCACTTAACCTGTATCAGTGCAAACCTTAAATACTGATTTTATGACACTCAATCTTCTCAACTAGTTTAAACTGAAATCACAAACATGACATTTAAGATAATAAAAAGGGCTAAAAAACACATCAATGATGTCCACGGGTGACTAAATTTGAAACATTTTAAAAACTCACTATAGTCTTGAGTCTGAACTTTCCTCCCTTCTCCCTGTCAGACGCTGCTGTTGCTGGGCAGTATCAGCTGCACACCCTGGCTTCCTTCTCCAGAAGCACTGTTGCCATGGAGATCAGCAACTCCACATTTTTTCCAGTTCCTCTTGAGAACCAGGTATTATATCCTTCCTCAGGAGAAATGTAATGTCATGGACTCCACACTGTCACTTAGCAGAATAAAGAAAACTTACACTAAATTCTAGTTCTCTAATGTAACATTATCTATCTATCTATCTATCTATCTATCTATCTATTCAGCACTGTAACACGTTGAGACATCTACTACTTTATTAATGGAATGCTCATTGGCATATAGAAATTAAGAGTCATAAGTCTGTTTTTAGAAAATTCAATTTCCATTTAAAGGGAGAAATATGAAATACTTGAAAAATAAATATAAATCAATTTCTACTCTGTAGATACCTTGATCTCCATTTTTTAAAATCATCTTCTCTAGTTGTCTAAGAATGAAATTAAGTAGGGCATTACATAGGCTCTGCCAAAAATAAAACCACAAGGTAGATTTAAGAGCACAGCTATGAGAAAAAAATGAATCTATACTAACTGAGAAATGAGTCAGTTCAATTCAGATTTTAGAATTAATTCATTAATATTGTACCAGTGAAACAAAGCTACAAAGAATTCCTTATGGTAGTGGTTAATTCCCCCAAAAGAATGCATTCAAATAGAGAAACGTGGGCAGTGTGGAGAAAACCTGAACCACCCACAGGCACTAACAGATGCAAAAATAACCCAGCAGGTAGTGCTGGAATGGTGGGCCCCAGCACCATCTACATTATTGGTCCTTTAGAAACAGACATCTCTTTTATACAATGTAGAATTGACAGAGTACAATCACTGGGTTGTCATCTGTTTTAAGGAACTGAAATAAAATTTGACATCTTTCAAGTATAATATGTACAACTACTAGGAAAAACATCCCATGCAATGGGTCACCTGCTTGTTTCCACATATAAAGTGACACTATAACCAAGAGAAGTGATTTTGAATGTTGGTTAAGAATGTGTGTGTGTGTGTGTGTGTGTGTGCGCGCACACACGCGTGTGTGTGTGTGTGTGTATTCTGGGCTCACACTGCTGTCTTTACATATAGGTTCAGCCACTCAGTCACTAGGTAAATATATGTGAATCTATTTATTTATTTGTGCCGCACTTTTCTCATCCAATATGGGAATAATAATAGTTGCCAATCTAATTAGTTTAGTTTTGGAATTAATTTACAATATAAACATACGGCAACTACAACAGTATCTACCAAAAGGAAGGATCTCATGCTGTATGATCCATTAGAGAAATTAATAGGTCAATACTGGAGAAAATAATGTTGAAAGACAATTGGAGGTTTCTGGTTAATATAATGTTTATACAGAACTTTCCACTGCTGATGTTGCAAAGCACATCACACAGTTACTGTGGGTTTATGGAGAAGGCATGGCATTACAGCTAGCATTTCTATTATTCAACTGTCCCTTAGTATCCTCAGAGGATTTGTCCCATGGTCCCCTGACCAAGACACCAAGATGAGTGGCTACTCTCTAGTCCAGTGGCAGTGAAACCACGGCACGTGTGCCACAGCAGGCACAGAGCCCTTTCTTGTCACTGTGCTATAGCCAAGTCATCCCAGCAACCAAGCACTGGGTAATATTTGTTTTTTCTAAACTAAAACCTTAGTATTCAGTTTAGTCATAATGTTGGCTCTTAGTGATATGTAAGTGGGTTTTGGGTTGCAGTTTGGGCACTCGGTCTCTCAAAGGTTTGCCATCACTGCCAGTCCTTTACATAAAATGATGCAGCATTTGCATACAGCCTAAGCACTCCTTTCCTATACTCTGAATTACATGTAGGTAGCCTAACAATATCTAGCAAAATATAAATGCTAGGTAAACAGTTCTTACACTGTTTTTATGGACTAGTAGCAAGAAATATTTTGCACATGTTCAATTTAGACACAGAGGTTATTGGCACAGCCACATTTCCATGTGTTGTTGGTTAAATCAGTGGGTGAAAAATCCACAGATTCAGATCTCATGGATAAGAACAGCTGGTTTTATGACTTAATCAGGGAAATGGGAACTGAAACCACTTATTTTTTAAGGAAAGTAATTTATACCCTGAATAGCAAACTCTGCCATAAGCAAAAAATGTCTATACCACATAAATTTATATTTTGACAAAGCTTACAAAGCTTCTCCTCTAAAACAAAAACAGAAGAATCCACAGCTATAATTGGTTTTTACTAATGTACAAATTTTTATATGTATTATATGACATGTATCATATTAAGACATATATCATATTTAATAATTATAATATACATATGCAAAACTACTTAAAGCTAGTAAATATACATGCAACATATGCCAACAAAATACACTTAAATTACATGAGAAACTGGAAGAAAGATAAAGCCAAATCAAATAACCAGAGTTTGGCAGTGTAAAAGATTTTATATTCTAAACATTTAAATTATTTAACTTATTAAAAAATGTCTGTGTTACAATTATATTATTATGAACCAGAGACTTAAAACAAAAGAAAAAGAAAACTACAGAACTTTTCAAATGAGTAAATGTATTTTTTTTTCAAAAAATAAATGAAGGAGCACCAGATTTCCTTTTTCATTTAGAACAGGAAGTTTATGTCTGAACTACCAGGAGTCACTACGTTTAAAACAAGGTGTTAAATGATACTCCAAAAAGTAAAAGTACATCCCACACCTCACTGTTAGCCCTACTGTAATGATAATGACAAATCAAGGGCACCTTACACCACAATAAAGATCAGCATTTTTTATTTTATTATAAAGAGGGCCAAAAAACAGACAAGAAAATCAAGAAACAAAAGAGACAAATAACAACAAAAACCCAAAACAATAACAATACAGGCTTTCAAAACAAGATGATAGGAACTTAAAAATGGTTATTATTTTGCATATTTATCTTCGAAAGTTATTCAGATTATCAGATATAGACATGGAAAATTGATCTTATGGTATGAGTATGAACTGTTCTGTTCCAAAAACTAATAGAATTAGTAGTCCAATCTTACCTATGCAATTTGTGTATTTTAACCTTTGAGCAGTTTCTTACCCTTTTAAAATATTTATTGAAGACTTTGGACCTTATTTACTCTTTCAGTTTCTTACTGACAATATAGTATTTACACATGTGACTCTGATTTCACTTGAGAGTATTGTCTCAATTCGTATCCATTTATTATAAAAGTTTTGGTGCGATCCTTCTTTATATCCAAGTAGTACTTCACTGTATAAAAATACCACATCCTTTTTGGCCATTCCTCAGTTAATGGGCATTTGGGTTATCCAAGACTTGGTTATTAAAAATTGTGCTGCTATAAACATGAGTGCATACAGATCACTGTGGTACGTTTTCAATTCTTCTTGGAAAATATTGAGAAGCAGGGTAACTGGGTCAAGTGTAACCTCTAATCCTAGCTGCACACTGATTCCCAGTGGTTCTACCAGTATACACTCCCACCAACAGTGGAAAAGAGTTCCTTTTTCCCCACAACCCTTCCAGCATTTTTCACTGGTTGATTTCTTGATCCTGGCGATTTTTTCTGGAGTGAGATAGAATCTCAGCATTGTTTTAATTTGCATTTCTCTAGTGACCAATGCTGTTGAACGTTTTCTCATATTTATTTGCCATTTGTATTTCTTCATCTGAGAAGTGAGTATTCATCTCAGATGTCCATTTTTGGATTCGGTCTTTGACTTTGGGTGGTCTGATCTTTTTTAATTCTTCATATGTTCTAGATAGAAGTCCTTTGTCTGAGGGACAGTTAGTCGACTAAGTATTTTTCCTCTATTCCTGGGTTTCTTTTTCACTCTATTGGAGATTTCTTTTGACATGCAAAGACTTTTTTAAGAACACAAGATTCCAGTTGTTGATTCTGGGAAGTATTTCTCATGCAGTTTGATTTTTGTTCACAAATTCTCTACCTACTCCTGTCTTCAAGATTTCTACCTACTTTGTTTTCCAGAAGAATTAGTATTTGTGTTTTAATATTTAGATCTTTGACACATTTTGACTTAATGGTGACAGGCATGGATCTAGTTTTAGTTTTCAGCATATAGAAAACCAGTTTTTCCAGCACCACTTATTAAAGAGTCTATCTTTCTTCCAGTGAATGTTTGGCCCATTTGTTGAACATGAGGTAGCTGAGTGTGTTTGTAGTTGTGTTTGTATCTTCTAATCTATTCCACTGACATACTGATCTTCAGGTCAGTTTTTATTCTAGTATCATGCTGATCTTATCACAGTAGCTCTGCAGTATAATTTCAAGTCAGGGAATGTGATGCTTCCTGCCTTGCCTTTGTTGCCCAGAACTGTCTTTACTCTTCCATGTCTCTTCTGTATATCTGTAAGGAATGCTAGTGGTATTTTGGTTGGAACTTTATTAAGTCTGTATAACAACTTAAGAAAATAGCCATTTTCACAATGTTTGTTCTTCCTATCCATGAACAGAGAAGGTCTTTCCATTTTCTGACATCATCCTCTTTGATTTCTTTTTTCAGAGTACTGTAATTTTCAAGGTATATAGATCTTTTACTTCCTTTGTTGGATTGATTCCTAAGTATTTCATTTTTTTGGATGCTATTGTGAAAGGTGTGGTTTCCTTTATTTCTCTCTCAGTGAATTTGTTGTTTGTGTAGAGGAATGCTATCGATTTTTGACTGCTGACTTTGTATCCAACCATAATATTGAATTTGGTCATTACATCTAGAAGTCTTTCAATGGGGTTTTGGGGTCTTGTATGTAGAGTATCATATCATCTGCAAATAATGATAATTTAACTTCTGGCTTTCCTATCCTTATTCCTTTTATTTCTCTCCAATTCCTTGCTAATGTGTCCAGCACTATATCGAATAGGAGTGGAGATAGTGGACCACCTTTTCTGGTTCCGGATTTTAGAGTAAAAGATTTTGGTTTCTGACCATTTAGTATGATTCTGGATGTTGGTTTATCATAGATGGCTTTTATCAGATTGAAGTAAAGACCATCTATTCCAATTTTCTGTAGAGTTTTTATCATGAATGACTTTATCAAAAGCTTTTCTGCATGTATTGAGATGATCATGCGATTCTTACCTTTGGACCTATTGATATGGTGTATTACATTTCTTGATCTGCATATGTTGAACCATCCCTGCTTTCCTGGGATGAATCCCACTTGGTCATGGTGTATCATCTTCTTGATCATTTGCTGTGTTCTGTTTGCCAGTAT
This sequence comes from Hydrochoerus hydrochaeris, assembly GCA_004027455.1. Taxonomy (NCBI): domain Eukaryota; kingdom Metazoa; phylum Chordata; class Mammalia; order Rodentia; family Hydrochaeridae; genus Hydrochoerus; species Hydrochoerus hydrochaeris. The sequence goes on along the minus strand of PVLA01000678.1, from coordinate 416,027 downwards.
TTATTGAGGATTTTTGCATCTATGCTCCTTAGGGAGATTGGCTTGCAGTCCTCTTTTTGTTTGAATCTTTGTCTTGCTTTGGGTAATACTTGCTTCCAGTTAAGAGTTAGGAAGAATTGCTTTCCTTTCAATTTCATTGAAGAGTTGAGGAGCATTGGCATTGTCTTCGCTCAATTCCTTATAGAACACAGTTGTGAGTTTATCAGGATCCGAGCTTTTCTTTGTTGGTAAGACTCTAATTACATTTTCAATTTCATTAACTGAAATTGGGTTATTCAGTAGTTTTACATCTTCTTGATCCAGCTTTGGTAATTCATATGTTTCTAGGAATCTATCCACTTCTTTTGTGTTAGCAAACCTATGAGAGTAAAGGTTTTCAAAAAAGGTACTGATGATTGTTCTGTATTTCCACATGGTCTATAATGATTTCTCCTTTTTCATTCCTTATTGCATGAATTTGAGTTTTTTCTTTCCTTTTTTAAATAAGGTTGGTTAGAGGCTTATCAATTTTATTTATTCTTTCAATGAACCAACTCTGATTCATTAATTCTTTGTATTGTTTTCTTAATCTCAATTGTGTTAATTTTTGTTCTGATCTTTATAGTCCTCTCCTTTCTTCTGGCATCAGGCTTGACTTGCTTTTCTTTTTCTAGATGTTTTGAGGTGCAGCATCAGGTTATTTATTCTGTTCCTTCTGTTTTCCTGATGTGGGAATTCACAATAAATTTCCCTCTGAGGACAGATTTCATTGCATCCCACAGGTTCTGGTAAGTTGTATTTGCATATTTGGTTACTTATAGATATTGGTTAATTTTTTCTTTAGTTTCCATTAATTATTCAGGAACTATTTAATTTTCATGTGTTTAAGGAGTTTTTGCAGTTTCTTTTGTCATTAATTTCCAGTTCCATGGCATTATGATAAGACAATATGCATGGGATGATTTCAAGTCTTTTGCATTTGCTTAAGCATCTCATATGCATTAGTATATTGTCTATTTTAGAGAATGTCCCATATGCAGCTGAGACGAATATATTCTGATGTTGCTGGGTGGAACACTGTACACATCTAAGTCCATTTGTTCACAAGTTTGATTTAGTTGTTATTTCTTTGCTGATTTTCTGTCTAGTTGATCTGTCTTTTTGGGTCAGGGGGTGTTAAGGTTTCCCCATTACAACTGTGTTATTGTTTATTTGGTTTTTCATGACTATTAATGTTTGTTTTATATAGCCGGATTCTCCCATATTTGGTGTAAGTTTGCTGTCACTTTCTCTTGAAGTTTTCCCCTAACTAGTATGTAGTGACCTTCTTTATCTATTTTGATCATTCCTGAAGTTTTACATTGTCTGAAAACAGAATAGCTATCCCTGCTTTTTTTGGAGGAGGGGAGGTGGGTTCCTGTTGCATGAAGTATTCTTTTCTATCGTTTGACTTTCTATGAATTTCTTTTTGTGTTACCTAGCTTTCTTTTATATAGCATATGTTTGTGTGTTGTTTCTTGATCCATTCTGCCACTGTTTCTTTTAATTAGTAATTTGAGACCATTTATTTTAATGGTTATTATATATATATATATATATATATATATATATATATATATTATCTTTCTGCTGTTGGTTCTTTACATTCTCCCTCTGTTTAACTGTTTGCCTTGCTTGGTGGTTTTATTCTGCTAATGTTCTTGAAATCATCATCATTTGTATGTCTATCTCAGTATTCTTTTAGGATTGGTTTGGTGGTCATGAAGTTCTTCAGTTGCTCTTTTTCATTTAAGTGTTTTATTTTTCTGTCAATTTTGAAAAATAGTTTTGCAAAGTACATCAATCTGGGATGGAAGTCATTTTCTTTTAGGATTTGAAATACTTCACTCTATGCTTTTCTTGACTGTGTGGAGAAGTCTGCTGAGATTCTGATGGGGTTTCTTTTATGGTGATTTGTTTCTTTTCTCTAATAGTTTTTAACATTTTGTTCTTATGTTGAATTTCTGGGATGTTGATTATTAAATGTCTGGGTGTACATTTATTTTGGGTATTGCTAGTTGGAGTTCTATATACTTCACTTATCTGTGTGTTAGTTTCTTTTCCCTTGTTTGGGAAGTTTTCTGCTATTACTTCAGTTGCTATCATTTCAAAAATTTTAGGTATGTAACTTACAGTTTCCTCTATGTCCATGTCTCATAGAATTGTTTGGGATGGGCTGGAGGTTTGAGATTGCATTTTGCTTTCCTTTTGTCATTTTCCTGTATTTCCCTATGGCAGCCAAATGCAAAGTCTCAATTGTTTCCTGGGTTGGTAATGGCTTTCCGTGTAGAAGGGGTTTCCCCAGCTCAGTGGGGGTCATTAGACAGAGTGTACCAGGTCCCTAATGGCTCTCAGAGGCTCCCCAGATGGGTAGAGTATGCTAGGCAGACCTTCAGCAGGCAACAAGCAGTGCACTGAGGCTCCCAGACTGCTTGGGATTGCCAAAACAGTGCACTGAAGTTGCCCCGCTATTAGGCAGGCTGTCAGCCAACATCAGTACTTTTAATCTACAGTCCAGACTAATAAATTTTCACATAATTAGATCATTTTAAATGAGTTTTCTTGCCACAAACAATATATCCTTCTCCAAACTCTTAAGTATAGGATTACTATTCATGCAATCTGGTTTCTTTGCAGATATACCTTAGGGATGTCTTCTAAACAATTTAACACCAGTAGATAATTAAAGGTGCTGGTTAAATAAAATTTTATTAGATGCTTATGAAGCTATTTGAGAAACCTCTAGTTACTCCCCCAAAGTTGTCCAGAAGCAATGATAGATTTTCAAAGGTGAGAAGAAAAGCAAATAGCATCACAGGGAACTTCATAAAGTGAGAAAAATTTGGCTAACTTCAATTAATGATACCTTTCATGAATAGTCTTTTATTTTTCTTTGAACCAATAATGACCATATCTTCCAATGATCATAGTCTTCCTGTTGCAAAATAATAAAATATAACATACACTGCCTAACTGTGTCATATCTTTCCATTATTAAAAGATTCATATAATATATTTTAACTTATGTATCTAAGAAATTAATGTCTTAAAATAGCATCTTTAATATAATAAGCATTATTTAATATCCTTAGACAAAAATGCAATACACATAGATGTTTTTCTGGTTTCCATCATTCTGAGGGGCTACAAGTTATTAAAAGTTTTTCTAGTCTGCGTATGCTCTGCACAGAGGTTACACAGAGTTCTTATCAACTAACAGGTCCTAGAAGCTACCACAAACAATATATCTTTCAAGTCATCTTGGACTCCCTACACTCTTGACAAGAACTAAGAAAAATTATGAGAACTGTGAATTAATGTAAGGAAATCTCTCAAATAAAAAATATCCTTTCAGTATGTTTATTTGATTTATAACTTACACATACTTGATATTTGTAGGCAAATACCTTCTTTTAAAAAGCAGTAAAACATATAATTTTAATACAGACACATAAATGCATTGTGGAGAATTCCTTTTAGAAAAATATAAGCACTGACATTTAAATTTTAAATTTTAAATAAAACAAGATTTTAAAAGGCATATTTTTTTAATCTTTGAAAATTTATATAAATGCAGACAATAGTTAAAGATACATTGCTTTGTACTTAAAAGATTAGTATACATGAGTTAAATCATAGATATTATCATGTAACAAGTAAATAGATTTTCATTTTATGTTGTAGATAATAATTAGGCATAAAGTATTCTTTTCTCCAATATCTTCATGGCAAAGTAAAATGGATGAAATATTACTTAAGTTGATAAAACATTAACAAGCATTTTTAAAGTTTTGAAAAGAACAAAATAAGATTTTGGATACACTAATTTACCTAAGCGAATTGTGTAAGATCACAGATTACTCAAGGCTGATTCTTAATATATTTTTGAGTAAATATAGACATTTAAATATTTGGAAATAAGGAAGTGCTATAAAAGATATAACTGCATGAACATTTAAGTGAGTAGGATTGATAACCATACTTCTAAGGGCTTGTTGGATGTTTGCAGCCTCACTGCTTGAATGTATACTTTGTATGCTCTAATTTTGTAACTTGAACAACTATTTCTAAAAGGACAATATGTAATTTATCAACCAGTGATTTCTTACTGTTTATCCTTTTTTTTTGAAATTCTCTAATATTTCTACCTTTTTCCTGATTTTTTATCTTTAAATAAAAAAATTTTAAAATATTTGGAAATAACATAAGTACTCAATATAATATAAAAAATAAAAAGTAGATGATGACTCCAAAGTTTTTATACCAAAGAAACACAAATTGTTAGACCTTTAAGAAAAATTATGCTGAAATGGTAATATCTGCATTGAACCAATGTATCAACCCAGCCCTTTAAATTATACATACAGTACATGTGTATTAAAATACATCAGACACATGTTAAAATAAGTCTCTAAGAGTAGTTTGACTCAGTCCTTAATAGTTTAGTATGTTAGGTAAGACACTAAACTTGTCTTGGTCTTATTTTTGTAATATTGCAGAGAAAAGTCCTATAATTATCTTTAAAATCTCTTACAACTCTTAAGTTTTAGAATCTCAGACAGTAAAAAGATTGTAATTATTAAGTTCACTTATATATCTACATAAAGTTTAATGATCTCAAAACAGTATTACAAATTTTTAATCACCATATATGGTTTTAAATAAACTAAAATGATTACTCGTAACTTAAAATGTTATATGAATAAGGCTTCTTAAAAAGCTATCTGCCTTACTGCATTTAAAACATGATTTAACTGTAGCATTTTAATATGTATACAGAATTTAGGATCATAAATCTAAATGCTTTTTACCCGTGCAGGAAATAATGTTGAGACCAAGTAGATGAAACAGGTAACCTAAAGTCATGAGATCTCAGCAGAGTATGGAGACCATCTGATTCTTTCAATACAGACCCCAGTTCTCTCTATACCTCACCTGCTCTAAAGTACAGTGCAATACTGCATTGTAAATCATGTTAACTAAGCTTGACCTCTTTGGTGTTGGATGTGTTAAGCACAATTGAGTTTTGTGGTAAGAAAGATCTGTGGTGTTGATTAAATCTAGTACAAGTTAGTTTTGTTATATAGGAAAGTTCCAGGGTGAGTCTACTGATTCTCATGTGGTTCTTTTCCACTGGAGGTGGAGGAGTTTCATTATTAGTAAACAAACATAAATTTAACATTTTCCTTTAATATTTCAACTTACAAAAGGACAGGACAACTAAAATTATGGAACAACATAGTACTTTAGCTACTTGAAAACATTTTAAAGTGAGTACTTGTAAAAGAAAAGGTAAAAATTAAATAAATACTAGAGTTCATTAAAAAGGTTAATGATCGGGGATTGCAAGATGGGCGACTGAGTGGCGGCACAATGAGAGAGCCTCTCTGAGAAAAAAAAAATAAAATAAAAACTCAGACACTGGAATCTGGCAATATGGAGAAAGCCAGACAAAAGGAGAGGAATTCTCATGACCCAGGAAGAAACTGAGGAAAAAGAAAAAGAAAAAAGAAAGAAGAAAAAGAAGCATGGACAGAGGGCTGGAGCTGGGCAAGCCCTGGTCGCTGTACTGGGATGTCTTAAAAGTCAGGTGACTCACAGTCGAGCTGAGATTGTGGCCCTGCCGAGAGCAGGAGTTGGCTCCAGACCCTCGGCTGAAAGAGGCACTGAGAAAGGGAGTGGAAACAGCCAGTGGAGCTGCATGAACTTTGGTGAGTGATGGGAACTGGATTCCCCAAACTGGGAGGACTGGCTGGGCGACAATTTGGAGTTGGAAACGGCCGGCTTGAATCGGGGTCCTAGGCAGCGTCTGATAATGACTCCTAGTCCAAAGCAGATTGGTGGGATCTGCTCGGGCAGGGCCACGCCCCTGGTTGAAACCCAATAGCCAGGGAGGAGGCTTTCCTGGGCCAGTGGCATCCCCAGGGAACACACAAACCTGTTGAAGCATAAACTGGCTGACTGGTATAGAGGGAGGAGCCAGCTATCAGCGTGCAACTCAGAGATCCACAGCGGACTTGGGGGTGGTACTTCCCTAGCAAGTGCACTGCAGAAAAACTGTAAGCAAGAGGAAAGGCCCAGAGACCTCCAACACCCACCTGTCTGAAGGGGGCCAGAGACATAACAAGACAGAGAAAGAGCAAAAGATTCCCAACTGTGGAACCAGGGAAAGGGAGTCCAACAGAGGTAAATGCAGAGGAGATTGAGAGCAGCAAACCTGTAATGACAGAGACAGCCTCATCGGAAATAAAGAAATACATCTGTGACCTCATCCTCAAATTTAAATCTGAAATTCTAACTCAGGTGAAGCAAGATATAAGAAGATTAATAAAAGAAGTCCTGGGTAATCCTCAAGTAGACATAAATGAAAGAATAGAGGAACCCAGAGAAAGGAGAGAAGCCTTTGATGAAAAATATAAACAAAACCTAGAATACATGAAACAGATCCAAAGAGAATATCAGGAAATTAAAAACTCCATTGAAACCTGGCAAAACCTTTTAACAGAAACTAAAGACAAGCTTTCAAAACTTGAAGATAGATTTGCAAAGCATGATCGTGAAAGGAAGGATCTCTTAAAAATAACAAGGAACCAGGAAGCAATGATACAAAGTCTAGAAGATGACAAGAGGATTTATGACCTAAGAATAAAATATGTGAATGAAGATGCAGCAACAAACACAAATGAAATAAAAAGTCTATTCACAGAAATAATTAAGGAAAACTTTCCAAACATAGGTAACGGAAATGAAGTTCAGATAAATGAGGCATATAGAACTCCAGCCAGCTACAACCAAAATGGATCTACACCCAGACATATAATAATCAGGATCCCAGAAATCCATCACAAGAACAGAATATTAAAAGTGGTCAGAGAAAAGAAACAGATTATCTATAAAGGAAAACTCATCAAAATCACAGTGGACTTATCAATGCAAACCATCAAATCAAGAAGAGTTTGGAGTGAAATCTTCCAAGTCCTGAAAGAAAATAACCTCCAACCTAGAATGATGTACTCTGCAAAACTATCTCTCAAAATTAATGGAGAGACAAGATATTTCCACGACAAAGAGGAACTGGGGGGGGGGGTTGTGACCACCAATCCAACCCTACAGACAGACAGACTACTAAAACTGTACTTGTATAACAGTGACAAGATTTTTCTACCCTCATCCAAGGTTGATACCAAGTCTCAAAGATCAACTGTTTCTATAAAAATGTTTATAGTAATCAAATTATTCCTCATTCATCTACTAAGCATTCAAAACATGTAGGCTGAACATTTCATGAAGAGGGGCAAGGAATCCACAGTCAGACTCCATGAGTTAAATCTTGAATGCAGCACTTAGGTGTCTTTCTTTCTTTCTTTCTTTCTTTCTTTCTTTCTTTCTTTCATTCTTTCTTTCTTCTTTTTTTTTGTTTTTGTTTTTGATACAGGGGATAAAACTCACAATCTCACGCTTGCCACGAAGGCATGTACGCTGCTGAGCTAAATCCCCGGCCGTGAATGTAGCACTTATGAAAGCATGATCTCAGTATTATAGTCTCATTTCTCGATTTGCACAATGAAGAAATCAACAGCGTGTATGCACCTCAGAGTGTTTCTAGGTACACTAAGTGAAGAGGTAATAATACAAAATACTGAGAATCGTAATTGGTCCATGAAAGTCTGATAAGTATTCTTATAGTCAACATGACAAACTGGTACTGGCTGGGTGCAGCTCTTAAAAAACAAAAGGTTAAGATATCTTGACATGGTAGTATGTGCCTGGAATCCCAATATCCTGGGATGCTGAGGCAGGAAGACTGTAAATTCAAGCCCAGCACAGAAGCACAGTGATATAACAAGACCTTGTCTCAAAATAAAATATCAAAATGATCAGGGATGTAGCTCAAAGCAAACACTCTGGAGAAAATGCCTACTACCAACAAACAAAAACCAAGTCAAGACATCTGCGTTAGTAGAACTTACTGTCCAGTAAGGAGGGAAGCTGGATGTGGTAGGTAGTACATGAGCAAACCATTAATGAAATGGAAGATAATGTAAAGCTACAAAGTAAATAGAACACATGTGGAATTATTTTGTCATGAAATGTGCTGTTACAAGTACATGCTATTATATGTGGAAAACAAACAATGCCCAACAGCCAGCAGCTGGCCCAGCAGAATGGGTAAGGCCTTGATGTGGTTAGAAGGGAGGCTGTTACTCATAGCTGGGTCCTTTTGTTCTCTTAATGAACATGAACAGCTCCACTGAATACCATCAAGCAAAGGTGCCTGAGATCACGATGGATCAAGATAAAATAAGAGCAGTGCTCCCTCAGTTAAAAAAAAAAAAAAAAAAACACTGTGCAACCTACAGGAATGACCACACACCTCCTCTCCTGGCAATTATCAGTGACAGCTGATTCTTTACCAATGACATCTTCCACTTTGATAAAAATTATTAAGATACCCCAGCACAAAATTACCTGCCAGCACTCAGTGCAGTCAAAGACCCACTCTTTGCCAGTTATCTGCACAAACCTGTAACATGAGATTTTCTAATCTGTGGACTGGGATACACAGGCTTTCACATTTGTGTGGACTCACTTCTTGCAATGAGTCCACAAACCCAATTTCTTCCATTACAGTTGGGTTTCATATAGTTGCCAGAAGGAAGGCATTAACACAGATATTGGTATTTTTCATCAAAAAGGGTAATTATTGTACTAAAATTCATTATGAGTTAAAATTTTCTGGACTATCAATCATGTATCAGTCTATCAATGAATTCTAAATATATAAATTCTTCTAAGCATTTACTGCATGCACAAGCAAAGCAGCTATATAAAAATAAAAACAGGTATGTTTATGTGTAATTGTTAAGTAACTCACTATAAAACATTTTTAAAGCCTGGCCTTTGGTATATGAAAATGATTTTATAATTGATATCTAAAGCAAACTCACTACCAAATATTTCACATTACTCTACATGATCAAAGTTTACTCATTCATAAATATTCTGTGTGTGTAAAGGTTTCCTTTGTTAGAAGAATGAAAAAAAATTATTCGTTGCCTTTTATAACAAGAATAGCCTCCTTATTTGTGGAAAGTAATCTTAAAGAACTATTGGCCACAAGACCTTCAACTCTACATGATGCTGTGTAAGAATCCACCATATTCTAGGATTCCAAACACTCCATCATCAGAAAATGCATTTACCATTTGTTAGACCATATGCTCTGAATAAATTATTTTTATATTATATTAGCTAAATAGACACTAAGCTTTGTAGCTATGAGATACAGGACTTCTAGATATGACCCTGCAGCTGAAGTATGTTACAGGTACATGTTTCAGTCTGTGGTGTTGAAATTAATTAAGTCAGACTTGTAAACACGCAGCTGTCCTTTGTCCCTGAGCATCTGACTGCAAATTTTCAAAAAATTATAAACATTTAAAGAGTTGGTGCTTTATGTTGGTTTATTATAATATTTAACAACTGGACTGTTTATAATCTTAGATAAATCTATTTTTACTCTTTTTCTGAAGCTACATATTAATTCCTCAAATATTAAAGATATTAGTCAATAATTCAGGGCATCTATGTGAAGAAAATATTTATGAAGTGAAAAATTATTTACAATAATGGAAAAATTCTTATTAGTTCTATGCCTCTGTACCCCCAAAACCATATATTATCATTTGTTACTTTGTTATAATTTAATCCATTTATTATTTCATTAGTAAATTAGTAAAAGCTGCTAAAAATACTAATAATTTTGACAAATTCTAAGGGTGAATATATAAGGAGTTTAATCAACAGAAATGAAATAAGGAACTAAGCCCCCAAGTCACCTTTTTAAACCCTGACATGAAATAATCTTTTTATTTTCTACAATTGACTCGCTCAGTTGAAACATATCTTTAACATAAATCTGTACGACCATAAGTGTCAGTTCCACCAAGTGATCATAAGCTGTTCACATTATATGAGTCTTTACTAGAATGCCTGATTTTTTTTTCCTCTGGGTCACATTTAACACCCTTTACTTTTCTGACTCACTCTTTGATACCAAATAATGCCAGAATCATTAAATCAAAGACTCTGAGTAGAATGAAACTTCAAAGTCATCCAATACAACCTCAAACCAAATGTAATAATCTCTTACCTAACGCCTCTTCACAAGTTTATAATTAGATTATAAACTCTTCATATGAGTTCATGTTTCCTATAAATCAAAGAACTTGGAAAAATTAATCCATAGTGAATATAAAACTAAGCTGTAGGCGAGTAATAAATGAAATAAAACTGAATAACATGATTCACAGCACAGTGCATTTATTAAAGCTTAAAACATACTGTTATTGTGCTGTTGGACCATTAAGTGCCAATATTGTAGCATGAGTTATTATAGGGAGTCACCAATAAAAATATCCATTTATTGAAAATGAAAAGGTCTGTAGTGTTTGGGAAGTTTCAGTCATAATTCTTTCCAACTCCTTTCCAACTGCAATTCTTTTCCTATTTTCTTTTACATCCTAATCTCAAACCTTCCTAAACCCAATTGTAGACCTCAGGCCTCACTGGACAGAGTTCAGGACCACAGCACTGGCCTATTGGGCTTTCTTGGAAGAGACAATCACAACTGGCCCCATCATCCCTATTGCACAGCTATAGAAGACATGGCTCCCCGCACATCAGTGTGGCCAGACTCTTGCATCTATACTGCCAGGTTCAGCCAGAAGCTACCCTCCAGTGTGATCTTCCTCATCCCAACCCTACCCATTTCTGATTCTTCTTCATTCCCCATGGCTGCGTCCTATTTCCCATCCTCCCATCATGTTACAAAATCCAATAGAGCTTCAAACTTACAACTTCTGATTATATCACCCTGCCCCTTACCTCTTGCTTACAGCGGCCAATCACGGTTGTCGGGCACCAAGGCACCGTTTTTCAACTTAATAACTCATTTGGAAGTGTGAGATAGTCTGTCAGAAGACAAGCTAGATAGCTACTGCCACTCTGAAGAAATAAACGTAGCTTAAATAATGGTGCTAGAAGTTAATACACCTCAAACAGACAGATTTATCACTTCTTTTCTTCTGAAGTATGTTACTCAAAGATTTTTAAAGTTATACCATGTCATGTATATGCTTAAATCCTCAAATGACTTCCAAATTAATGGAGAGAAAAAAGCCTTATGTACCCCAAGTGATCTTATATACTCCTCTCGCTTTAACCACACCCAGTGATTCCTGGCCAGTGCCTACTGTGTGCTCACTTTCACAAAGTCCACGCTTTTTCGCCCAAACAGCTTGCTTTCTCTTTGGTTGGTTCCTGCCCCTTCTGAATTTCTTTAAAAGACAATAAACTTCTGAATCTGACTTTCTCAGCTTGCATCATTCTTGCAGCTGATTAGTCTATAAAGAGTATGCCACTTATAAATCATTCTCAGCCTAACTTCATTCACTGTTTGCACCCTAGTAGTTAACATTTTGGAATTTTATATATGTACATTTATCTCCTCATTGTTCTCTCTCACCTTACATAGAAGATTCACCTAATATGAGCAGGAATTCATGGAATTAGAAAATTACTAATTGCCTGTCATCTTAACTTTAACCAATTCAAGCAAGAATCTTCAGTGGAAGCTAAATTAACTGAAGAAATAGTAACAGGAAAATTACACAGTGCCCAAACTAATCACAAGGAAACAGATAAACTCAAATTAAAGCATTTTCTAAAACATTACTAGCAAAAATCCAGAGGCATGAAATATAAAGAAAAGTTCAACAATAGTTCCAGAATAAAGGATTAAAGAAACATGACAAAGGAATGTAACCCAAGCTCTTGGATTTTGTTTTGCTATAAAAGACTGTCAGATGTCTATCTTGGTTTTCCTAAACCATAGGCTGCTATTTCATTTTTTTATTTCCTTTGCTGTGAAGAGAGTTTTTGTTTTTGTTTAGTTCAGTGTAGTGCCATTCATGACTTTTTGGTGTACTAGTCACAAAATCATTCTAAGGGCTGATGTTCATGATGTCCTCATCCAAGTATTTTATAATTTTTTTATTCTAAAAGTCTACAAAGAGTATTTTTTCTATTAATGTAAGATAATTTTGATTCTTTTGCATTCTAGATTTTCCTAGAACCATTTGTAGAATGCATTATACTTTGCCCAGTGAATATTCTTGGTCTCAGAGTCAAAATGTAGTTGATTCTGTATGTCTGGCTTTATTTATGGTCTTCATTCTGTTAACAGTGGCTCACATGTCTGTTTAGAACCTGTACCATACTATGTACTTACTGTAGCTCTGTAATGTAATTAGTAACAAGAAGTGTGATGCCCTCAATTTTTGTCTTTTTTTTTCAATATTGTTGCATATCTTAGGGATTTTTGTGGCTCCCACAGTAATTTGAAAATGTATTTTTCTATGTCTATAAGGAATATCATTGAGAATTGGCAAAAGTAATGTTGAGCCTGTATATTATAAAGTATTGAGGTTTTTGATCAGTAAACAGGAGACATATTTCTATTTATATCATGTTCAGTTACTTTTTTAAATCTGGTATGTTGTTAATATACAAAGTTTATAAAAATCTAACAGCATGTAAATACCATCAATATATTCTCTACTTTTTTGAATTCAACTGTGTTTTGGGGTTGTGTCTCTGAGATCATATAGTTTTAGTATTTCTATGCCCCCATATTTCACCTCATATCGTGTTGAGAAATTCATCTATCTTGTCTCAAAATAGCAGACTTTATTTTTTCTATGGCCAGACAGCACACCACTGTACATACACAACAGATTTTGTTCATGTATTCTTCTGTGAAGAGACAGTTAAGTACATTCCAGTTTTTGGTTATTGTTCATAATGCTGAGATGAACATAAAGGTACAGACATCTTTTTTATTTTGATACACAATTTCAGTTTCTTAAGATGTGTTCCTAAAAGATGGTTGAAAATGTGGTAATATTTTTCAGGGTTTATTTATTTATTTATTGAGAAACTTTCCTACCACTGTTCCCAATGGCTATACTAATTTACACTTTCATTAACAGTGTAAAAGTGTTCCCTTTTCTGCATATTCTTATTTCTACTGGGAAATTTATTTACAAACCAGTTTTCTTAAAAAGTTTCTGAAGAACTCAAGAGGATGGACTCAAGGCTGGGCTTCACTGGTGGAAGCAGAGGTAAGCGAAGACTTTTGGTTCTGTGACATTTGGGTCACCTCTGCTGCTGTCTCCACTGCAACACAACGTCAGTGTGCAAATGGGAGAAGGCACAAGCCTGAAGATCATGGAAGGGAAGTGGTTACTGTGTATCTCACAGTACTGTGGTACTGTGCTCCCTGGAATGGCTCAGAATCATGCTGAACAATATGATACTATTACTGATGTTGAGGGTGACCTTGATGATGTCACTGAAGGCGTACAAGACTGAAAATCAAAACCAGATACCAGCACACCTCCTCCATTTTCAAGGGCTACCTACACAGCTCCAGTTCCAACTAAAGTTTATTCTGCCGATTGCTTTACCATAGGACTTCTATCAGGGTGGATTTTATTCAAAGCAAAGAAATCCAACACTGATGATAAAATTGCTAAGTGGGATGGAAAGTGGGAGCTAAGTGAAAGGCAGAAAAGAAAGTTTTCAGGATAACAGACTTGTGTTTATGTCTTGGGCCAAGCATCATACCATCTCTGCTAAACCAAATAAACCCTTCACATTGGGTAGCCTCTTTTGGTCAGTATGAGGTTAATTTCTAAAGTGAAATAGAATGTGGCAGTGCATATATGAAAATGCTTTCCAAAACACAGGACTCAAGTTGGATCAGTTCCATGACCAGACTCCTTATATGGGCCATGCACAGGCCATGAGGGAGACAACTAGACACCAGCCCCTCCTGGCACATGGGCTGGGAGACAAAAAGGGCTGAGGTTCCCTCCCCTCAAACCCCTACCCCCATCACCAGTAAGTGACCAGCTAATCCAGAGAAACACTGGCTGAAATGATAGCTACTAACATAAAATACAATCTAACACTTTTAGAGTTTAGTGTTTTACTAACTTTGCAGGGCTAAAGCGAGTATCTACCTGATCATCCTTTTAGATGGAGATAAACAGTGTGGCATCTGTGGGGGATCTCCTTCTGAAGGGTTTCAGCCACTGATAATTCCCTATTATCTTGTTTTAAAGTCCTGTATCATTTTCATTGTTTTGTTTGGCTTGGTTTTATTCTGCTTTTTCTTGCTTGATTTTGTTACATCTGATGGCATGGGCAGCTATTTTGAGGATACCAAGATATATTACGGTAGCTATTTTGGATTTACTATTATCTTGTTTTGAAGTCCTGTATTGTGTTCACTGTTTTGTTTTCTTGAGAGCTTGTTTGGAGGTTCTAGCAGGGGAGCGCAGCTACTCGTATACCCTCGACCGAAGAACGGTCCTCCTCTATCAAGGGTGCTCGTCCTCTTCCACTGAGCACGCAGCTTCGGGAGGGACGCACATGGATCGTTGAGGGAGGAAGGGGACACCCGCTTAGCCAGCCAGATCAGCCGAATCAACCCTGGCAATCAATGGGGTGACAGATGTGGCAGCCAGATAGCCCTCACATCCTGTTTTGTTTTCTTGGTTCTATTCTGCTCTGTTTTGTCTGATTTTCCTATGTCTAATGGTATGGACAGCTATTTTGAAGACAACAAGAGGCATTACGGTAGCAAGTGTTGATTTCCTGTTATCTTGTTTTGAAACCCTGTATCATTTACACTGTTTTGTTTTGATTGGCTTTATTCTGTTTTATTTTGCTTGGCTTTATTCTCTTTAATGCAAGAATTTAAAAAAAAATACTTATATGAAAACTCTTGGTCCAGATAAATTTGAAGAGAGCTATAAGTGACAATTCATCTTGCTCCATAAAAACCCTAAAACATGAGCCAAAAATATAGCTCAGTGGTACAGCATCTGCCTGGCAAGCGCAAGGTCCTGAGCTTGATTCTAGGTACAAGAAAAGTCTTGAATGGTTCTGAGTCTGTGGCATATGTGTTACTCCCTTCCCACAGTAAGAGTTTTTATTTGCTCTCCACAATAAATACCTCAGCCGAAGAGGGAAAGAAAGGGATTCTGGCAAGTTGACAAAATGGCATCACATACCAAAACACTAAAGATTGACATAAATAGCTGCCATATCTCTTTCTTATCTTCTAATATCCTGTTAGACTTTAAATGTTCCCACTGGTTTGAAAAATGTATGAGTAGAGCACCCAGAAAGAAGACTCTACATCTCTGCTGTATACCATTATAGAATCAAAGAATCCTTAGATGTATTCCATAGAAGAGCAAAGAAGTACATAGAAATGAGAGCCAATGGCCATGAAGAATAGCTCTTGAATAAACTCAATAAATTGAATAAATCTGGAATGATGATTACTGAGACTAGACAGACAAAGCCTTTGAAATCTTTGTTCTAATACACGTCAGAGCACAAAAAATAAGATAGCTCAAAGGTGGATGATTACCATTGAGCAACGACTCTAGATGATGCATATCCGGAGGTGTTACCTGTGAGGCTGAATGGCCTATGTTGAGGACAGGCTGAATACCTGCACTATATGCTGGCTCTAGGTAAGGGCCCCGGAAATTAAAAATTAATCCTGGTGGAGTCACATAGTTGACAGAACCTAGGTTGACTGAGAAAACCTATCTACCATTTCCAGGGAATAGTATGTCAAAATCAAAAATAGACTAATACACACATAGATAAGTACATGCGCTACTAAACTGCTGTCTGAGATTTGTATCTGCTAAATAAGAAATGAAACATTCAAGCTGACCTAGAGTTTTAGCTCCCATGATCATCTCTCGGATCACATTTCCTACTTCTCAGTCTCTCATCTTTGCATGAACCACACTGGCCTGCTTACCATTCTTCAAATACACCAATCCTCTCTCTCCCTCTCCATCTCCTCTTCCCCCTCTCCATCCTATCCCCCCTCCTTCCCCTCCTTCTCTCTCCCTTTTAGGGTCTCTGAGCTGCTGTTCAACTCTCTGCACTACTCTTGTGACATTTTTCACACAAACATCTTCATTCTTTGCCACATATATCCATGCAGACATCTTCCTCATTCTTGAGAACAGTGTTTATTCACAAGCCCCCTTTCTGTAAGATTCCATGTGGCTGTCACAATTAGAAAGGACCAACAGTCCCCAAATCATTTCACAGCATCTAGAGCACCATCATCTAAGACACTATAACATGCTTTACACTTTACTTATTTATAGTATCTGTCTCTAGTATTTAATAATTTGTTTTCTACTACTATATTCCCAGATACCCAGAAAAACATCAAGTACACATTACTATTCAATATACATTTACAACAAATACACAAATCTATCCTTTAAGAAATATAAGCCATAATATAAATTTATTAATGTGGAATGAAGTAAAAATTAACTACAAAATCTGTGTTTGTTTTGTAAGGATTTTTTTTAGGTTTTGGTAGTTCATCTAACATATTTTATTTCCTTTCTGGGTGTGATGCATAATACAGTACTCTATTCATGCTTAAATCACAAGTAATCTTGGCAGAAGCACTGGAAAAACCTATGTACAATGATACACTGCTTTATTTCTTGTTAGAACAGTCCTTATTCCCAGCTGCATCAGGCTAACTCAGCCTACTGTGGGGTCTTAGAGAAACCTATTTGACTTCCCTACATCTACACTTTTAGCATTACTTAATCAAATCTTTAAATATTCCCTTGGTAGTATTTTGGGCATAAATAATATCAAATATAAACATTATCTGAGTTCAATGAATTCTTCCAGTTAAAAAGATGCTCACCAACTGAGGTAAGAGAAGACATAACACAGAAGTGGAAAACATCATCTTTTTTAGAAAGTAAAATTATAACTCTACAAGTAGAAGCTATTGAATATATTAAAAATGTATAATTACAGAATTTCAAATACATTTTGACAACAAAATAGCACGAATGACGAAAACTATCGTCTTTCGATATTTTAGAAACACCGTATATTGTATTCAATTCAAAATAAAACAGATGATATAAGTGCTAATTGATTAAAGAAATGATGGCAGGTCCAAAGATAAATATCCAGGAAAATAAAAAGCTGTAAATTGTGTAATTCTTCATTAATATTTGTGATTATTTGTTTTTGGGTACCAGGGATTGAACTCACAACCTCATGCTTGCCAGGAAGGCTTTATGTTGCTGAGCTAAATCTGCGGCCTATATTTGTGAATATTAAACTGCGAATGACAGTCTTTCTGAGTTGTGGATCAGTTCTATAGAATATATGGCAGTAGTTCACAGTTCTCATTCTTAGAAAACATGTATAACTGAAGAGAAACCCAGTTTTTACTTATCCATTTCACTAGGTATCATAAGGCACCTATTATTTACAGCAGGAATGCCCCACCAACAAAAAGGTCCTGGTGCTAGTCTGCTGGATGTCCTGAATAGTAAGGTTTGAGAAGTTAGCGTCCTCTTAGACATAATCAGTTAACAATATGAAAGTGAAGATGAATAACTGTTTTGCACAAGTTTTCTCCTCCTCTTTCTCCTTTTGTCTTTTGAAGAGTGAATATAAGTGTTATACTGGAGTTGAACAAAAGCCCAGTATGTACTCAAGATAGAACCTGAGCACTGACTGCAAACTTGGATGATGCACAAAAAATGAAAATAACATTTACTACACAGAGCTGTGGTGAGAGTAAGTGAACACAATAGTGCCATAACATTCAGAAAATACGATCTTGATTCCTCACTCTATAATTACTTCAACTTATCTTTTCTAAATGAGTACTAAATGTTTTTAAACAGCGTTATGCCAAATTAAATTTATGTTAGATTTTAAAAATCATCCTCTTTACTTCTGAAAGTATTTCTCATTCCAAATATGTTTGTGTTTGTTTAGTTCAAAGTACCTGAATGACAATTTTTAAATATATTGCTACTCAGTCACAAAAATCTAAAACATGTATGACTACATTTAGAATGAAAACAAGATTTATGTATGTACATCAGAATCAATGCATCCAATTAAGTAATTAGAAAATACATATCAAAAATTTACTACAGTATTTCAAAATAAGTTCAGAAATTCTGCTTAGGAATACATAGAGCCTGTTTAAAAGCCACATAAAGGAAAAAAAATATTCCATTATTCTGTAATCCACTTTGCTTTTGGCAAGAAATCATAAACACTTCCCAATTTGAGCACCCATTTTATTCACCAAATTTGGCACATTCTAACTTGTACTAAAGGCAAAAACAGAATTGACTCTTTATATCTGGAGATTTCCCACTGTTGAGAACTGAAGTGCACCCCACAGAATCCAGAGATAACACGACACAGGAGCCTGAACTGTGTGACTCACGGCAGCATTCTGTATTGTTCGGCTCCTCTGATAACCACCAGGAAGGGTACATCATGTCCACCAATAAACCAGTTTTCTAATGTTTTCCAATCGACCTCGTTTTCTAAGTGCCTCACCTCATATGTTTTTATGCACATTTTAATGAGAAATAGAAAGACTTGGATTTTTCTTTTATCCTATTTCCAGGGCACTCTGCACTAGTAACATAATTCTGCAGCACTTTTAGCCTTTTAAGGCCTTCCACTCCTGTAATTAGCCAGGCTGATAACTCTAGAATGGGAAGAGGAAACAGCATTGAAAGGCAGATGCTAGTGTGCCTATGGGAGCCAAAAGCCCAGGTCATCAGGATTACGCATGCTGGAGGCTCTGCTCTTCCACGCTAACCAGGACAACCAGGCATGGAGGAGTCTGGAAACCTGGAAGAAGAATCACAGGGCATTGGCAAACCTCTTTATACTCATTAGAGTCCCAAACCTCCCCCTCACGCCTGCTTCATCTAGGCCTTCCCAGGTAGACTTAGCTACAGCAACCCCGTTTTCTAGAAATGGCCACCTCAGCTTTCACCTTCGTAGCACCAACACCTGGATCCTACAATTATACAACAGATATAGCAGCACTGGGGTCAAACCATCTTCAAATATACTTTAAGGATACTTATGTAAACACGTTCCAGAATTTTTTCTGAACTTACAATATATATTATCACACATTGATATACTGTCTTCAATTAATTTCACAATTTTGCTTTTTTTATTTGAAGAATTGCTTTGTTCATCAAGCAGTTAGCATAGCAAATATATATGGGATAAGTTTTTGGTGAGGCAGAACAATATATTTACTGAAGTACAGTTCCGGAGTCAGGTTTTTAAAGTTAAACTTGCTCTTAACGAAGTCATTTGATCCCACTAAGCACTGTCTATATAACAGTAAGTTGTCACTACAGACATCATAATAGTAGAGATATGAATGCATGTTTGTTAATATAGTCCTTGGCACATGGTAATCAATCAACAAATAAACACAACTGTTGACATGTAGCTATGGGTGCTTTAAATAGTGAAATAAATATGTGCACCCATATTTATGGTGGCACAATTTGTAATAGCCAGATCTTGGAAACAACCTAAGTGCCCATCAACTGAGGAACGGTTAAAAAAAATTGTGGTACTTTTATACAATGGAGTACTACTCAGCTATAAAGAATTATCACATTGAGATATAATAAATGTGATATAATAAATGAGATATAATAAATGGATGCAACTTGAGACCATACTCATAAGCGAAATAAATCAAACTCACATTTATAAATACTGCATAGTCTCCCTAGTATAAGAAAAGGTAAGAGTACATAAGATTCTATGGTAATCATGGATCCCTATTATATTGCTTTGAAGACTTGTAATGCTTTCATTCATTGGTTGGAATGGTTTTATTCTGTTTTATTTGACCTTATTATGTGTGATGGTATGAACAGCAACTTTGAAGAAAACAAGACATTATGGCAGCCATTGCTGGTTTACTATCATCTGGCTTTGAAGTCCTACCATGCTTTTGTTCTTCTATTACCATTGGTTCTATCATGTTGTGTCTTACTGGATTTGAATATGTGTAATAATATAAACAAATTTTTTATAGAAAATGAGATATAGTAGCCATTGTTCATTTTCTGTTATTTGGTTCAGAATGCCTTGTAATGGTTTCATTCTCTTGAATGTTTTTATTCCATTTTGTTATGTTTGATATTGTTTGTGAAGCTATGCTCAACTATTTCAAAGAAAGAGATACTATGGTAGCTACTGTTGATATCCAATTATCTTGTTGTGAAGTGCTGTGTTGCTTGTATTGTTCTGTTGTGATCTGCGTTGTTCTGTCCTCTTTTGTTTTATTCTCTGTAAGATAAAATTTTAAAAAACAGTGAAATAATCATGAATATCTCATCCTTAGCCTCAAGAAATAAACCTCTATTGGGACAATTAAAAATAGAGCATGAATATCCTTCTGGGAGTTTAGCTCAGTGGCACACAAGTGCCTGCCTGGAAAGTGGGAGGTCATGAGTTGGATCACTGATCCAAAAAAAAAAAAATGAGCATCCAGCATCCAATCTGGCTAAACATATACATTTATCACATAAAGTAAAATAAGTTTAGCCATCACATAAAAAAGGAGATCCCACAAAATTTCTATAGACGATCACTTTTAGTTAGAATTAAGGAAATACTTTAAAAGAAAATTCAGGCTCTAAAGGACTTGGTAGTTTTCCAAACTCAGTACAGTACTCCGTATCCCTGCTAGTCTAGCTACCCCAGTTTATTCTTTCTACCTAGCAAAGCTCTCCATCTCTGAAGACTCCATTAGTGATCTCACGGGCCCTGTCGGACCTACCCCAGTGGTGCTAGATGGTTAGTAAATATTCCTGTTTGCATGCTTTCCTCACCACCTTGCTTGTTTATATGTATCCAAGTGTTCCCATCAGCCTGTGTACTTTTTGGGGGGAAAGATCCACATTTTATTTTCTATTCTATACCCAGCATCTGGTGTACAGCACTCAGTAATGGTGAGGTTTTGCTTATCTATCTGCATCTTGCTTTGAACTCCTGAATATATAAATGATTAAAGACAGCACACTGGCTCGGTCCTAGAAGGATGAAGACAACTTTATAGAACATGGTGGGGCAGCTGGAGGAGTAAACACAGAGAAAGGTAATGCATATTACTGGAAACAAGATTCCTTTAGAAAGTACAAGATTAAAAAGGAAACTAGAATCATGGAAGTGTATAGATGTAAATCTACAGGCAATTTATTGCTTATAAATAACTGTAGGGGAAAAACAGGTAAAGCTCTCTGGTTAATTAAATCTTTCTTCTTTTCCCTCTTCCTGTCTTAAAATACTTGCTGTGTTCATAGAATTTCTTTCTTATCTCCAGAGAGAGATTAGGCTGCCCAAACTGAACCATTAAAGGTAGTTTACAAAAAAATACAGTTCAGATGGATGAGAATTCACTGCTTGGTAAGGGATTTAGACTCACAAGGCTGCTGCCTCTGGTATCCTTCTATAAAGATTTTTTTCCAGAAAGTCAATATCAAAGGTCACACATTTAAAAAGTCACTTGCAATTAGAAGCCTAAGGGAAAATGCCTGGGAGAAAATGTTTTGGCAAGCTTTTAAAGCCTTTCATTGAGTTGGCAACTAGACAGATCATGCTGGCCTCCCAAGCTAGCAGAGCAGGTGTGTGGTTTGAGAGGTAGAAAGGCTCCCTCTCCATAAATGTTGCTTTTCCCTGCATTGAAGTGGAGTCTAATTTTCAGGAGCAAAAATGCGTTTCTTAGTGTTATAGGAGTCTGCTCTACTAAGAACTGAAATGTAGAGACCTCTGAAAGATAAGGGGGTAGAAATATTACTAACACACAATTGGTGACTGCAAACTTCCAAGCACTGTGCTAGGTTTCTGAGATATTTTGTTAATACATTCTTACCACCAACCCTATGAATGCACCTAATTATCTTGTTTATAGAAGAAAAAATCTCCAGCTCAGGGAAGTAACATGTCAAAAGTTATGAATGTGTGGAGTTAAAATTTTACCTTCTATTTTCCTGGCTCAAAGCTACTTTTGTACAGTTCATTTGTGAAGGTATTTCTCACTCTCTTCAATCTTAGTATCTGTGTCTTAGTTTATACCTCATGACGAGGTGCTGTGCTTTGGCAACTGGGTGAGGACCAAAGGAAGAGAGGCCACAAGACACTTAAAGTAAAAGTGAGAAAGCAAAGCACAGAAACCTCATCACTTACAGATGTAGCAGCTAATGAAGACTCATGGATTAGGAAATCAGCTTTCCTCCACTGCAGAGAATCTGTGGCATCTGCCTACACATTTAAGAAACATGCATTTTAGTAACATGGGAAAATATCACCTGTGTAAGGCTTTTTGTATATTTTAGATGCATGCTGCCATCAAAAATAAAAATATAAAATTGCAATTCATTTAGGCACATGCATATATTTAGCAAGAAATATAAATGTAAGGCATAAAACATATTTTTGACTTTTCAGATCATGAATGAAATTGAAAAGGCTTTCCAACATTACATATACCATTTTTATGTTTATTGAACTAGAAATTAATTGATTACTAATAAATGTGAAAGCACAGTGATAAAAAATATGCATCAAGTCTAGTGATTGCCACTAAATTTAACCTTTTTATTGTAATTACACATAATCATATTCAAACTTAATCAGGTATATTAATTATTCTCTATTGCTAAGTATTTGAATGCCCAATTCAGTATTTTCAAATGTACTTTCCATTTCTCCTTTCCTAGCTCCTCTTCCTTAGGGAATCCCTCTTATAATGGTATTCCCCAAATGTTTCTGGGTTCTTTTTATTCTCAAGTAAGACCATCCACTCACAGGGCTGCAACAGATGTGTATTTAACCTTTACTCTTTCAAATTTTTTATACAGTCAATGTCTCCTTCCAACTCATCCTGAGATATTTAAGAGAACATGCCTCACCAAATATGAGCAATACACATGCCACCATGCACCGATCTCCAACAATGATCATAAGGTGAGGCTCATTGCTTTGAGAGTTTTCCACACATGTAATTTACTCAATGCTTGTCTTCTGTTTAAGCACCTAGAAAGACTGCTTATCATTCCTGGACCTCATCTTATATCTTTATTTTCACCTGACCCTTCTGTTTTTCTTTTCTCCAAACTACATTTTATTACACTTTATGTCCTCTCTCAAATGCCCCTTACACTGTGAATTAAGCTAAAACACTGTTTATACCATGAAGAAAGCTGAATTTATTGCTCTCTCATCTAATACTCTGCCTACAACTGTGTAAAAGAGCAAGTCAAGCATGTCTGGCAATCATTTGTGTTCACATTTTCTCCAGGACTGTCTGAGAAAATACTTTATATCTCCATAAATCCAGAAGGAACTATGTTCCTGGAGTGGTTTAATACATATTTATTGAATAAATATGCATTCTTTAAATATATTAAAATTATCATAATGAAAATATTGTCACATTAAGAACAAGAGTCAAATATTTTACATTTATCTTATAGGTATGTATGAAAAGACTCTTGCTTTTATTTTAGGAAGTAAGTGTACCTTTGTATCATCATACAGAAAGAGGGAATATTATATATTTGTTTAGTTGACAATGAGAGAGCTATAGAGCAAGTAAATTCAAATTGATGCATTAAAATAATCATTATTATAATCAAAACATGTTTGAAAGGCAGCTACAAAAACAACTGCACATCTTTTTCTTTGCCAACAAAGAGTGAAGGTACTTTGAAATATAGGCAACTTAGAAGAAAAACAAAAGAGCAAATTTCAAATTATTTTCAAAATGTTAAAATTCCTTTTTATTTCTGTTTGTTTAACTCACATCTGTTGTATTAACACTAACATTCTGGTATTGGTAGCCTTCCATAGTTTCTTATGGCAAGTGCAGTTATTAACGTTTCAAAATATCTACGTCCTCTATTTTCTTAGATAATTTAAATTTTCAGAACTAAAAGCATAACAAACTAACTGCAAGAAGACCTTATCCCTTACCACATCGACTTTTATGCAATATAATACATACACAATTTTGAAACTGAAATGTTGTTTTAAAAAACAATACAAAGGATTTTTAAATAAACACCTACTCCAAAGTTTGGAAATGCTGTCTTGGCCTGACAGCACCGTTCCAATCCTCTTTTGCATACTATACTAATGCAGACAGCCACAGTGAGGCAGAAGCATGCAAGGTTAATGGACTCAGCGCTGTGCAGTCCCATGCAGCCCCCATGGCTGGTGACTGACGTAAGCATATGATGTCTCAACCTTGCGTAGACCATATTTTGTTCCTGAACAATGATTTCAATTTCCTTTAGCCAGTTCTAAGATGCACCACCCCCAGACAAAGACTTCCTCCTGTTCATCATTTATGCATTGAGTTTGGTTGGCTTTTTGTATAATTTCAATCTTTTCAGCTTTGATTTTACCAGTGCATTAGTTACTATAGAAACAACGTCACTGAAATATGAAAGCACAGTGACATGGCAAGTGGCAAAAGACCATGTGTTTCACACGGGTATGTAGACATAGGTAGGTCGTGGGCATAGTCAGCCCTCAGTATCAACAGACACTTGGCTCCAGCACACCCTCTCCCCCATGGATACTACAATTTTCAGATACTTCAGACTCATGAAGTGGGGTGAGCTTTATTTATGGTCTACACACATCCTCCCATACATTTTAAATGATCTCTAGATACTTATAATACGAAAGCAACATAAATGCTAGGTAAATAGTTATTACCCTATATTGTTTGGAAAGGAAAAGGAAAAAAACTACCTGTCCATGAAACTACAGACATGGCTATTAAAGACCTGACTACATTTTCACACTGCAATTGGTTAGATAAACCAGTGCAGATATCGTCAATATGGAAGGCCAAAGGTCCTCCCACTGTATGGTTTACACTTGTATGAAGATCTCTGCCTTTATAGAGAAAGGCAGGATGTACACAGACGTGTATAAGACACATCTATATATAATTATTAATACATGCATAGGGCTGAGGTTTAGCTCAGCAGCATAAGTGCCTGCTTGGCAAACGCAAGGTTGTGAGTTCTATCCTCTGCATGGGCAGAGCAGGGGTGGGGTGGGGGGAGGGACATGCATAGGGTGTATGTAGTATACATACATGGATTTTCAAGTGAAAGTCTCATAAATTAAAGATGCATAGTTGATTTTAACATTTGATGACTATACATTAGTTAAAATAGATATAATTAAAATATAAAGTTTTCCTAAATATGACTTTTGAAAGATATAACATCAGAAAGAAAAAAAAACATTTTGTTGTGTATTCAGAACTCTCAGCTCTGATGTAACATATGTCGAAACATACATATAAAGCAGAAATTATAATTCTAATACTTGAAGTTGCCATCTCAGAAGAACAAATTCTTTCCTCAGCAATTCCATGTAAAATTTTACTACTCAAATTTGATACATATGTTCTGAGGATGTAAAAATTAATAAATTAGTCAATTTAAAAAAGGAAATACCTCAGCAGAAAAATGAAATGCCCATAGCCAAGTATAAATGCAAGATGTATATTTGAAATGTAAGTGAACAAATTTTATTTGACATTTTAACTCTTGATTTTTAAAAAAATATAACCAACCCTTTTTTCTCCATAATCTGCAACTGGACATCACTGTTTTGCATACAATTAACAACTTTTTCCTTTGTATCATACTGTAAGCCAGAGGAAAAAAATTGTGGATAAAACTGAAATACATAAAATGGAATGTTGAATCTCACATGAGAATATCCAAAAAAGACATGAATGATCTCAATAGACCCTAGAAAACAAACACAGCCTTCATAGTTTGTAATTGAATATCAGATATCTGAAAACATCCTCATTTGGAAATACTTATAAATATTGAAGCTGTTTATTTCTTTGTTCCAAGTGTTTCTGTTGTTTTGCTCTTATGAAAAACTTTTAAAAATAGCAGTTTGACTTATTTATTATAATGTAAACAATACATTAAAATAACTCAGGTGTTAGCATATTTTCTCTTGTTCTTTTTCTTCTAATTCATAATGTGAAAGTCTCTCTAAAAGCAGTTCAAATTCAACTGCTTTCTAATGCTAGTAACAGCAATGCTTTTACTGTTTATTTCACAAAAAATACACATTCTAAATCCTAAAAATTGCTCTGATACAAAAGAAATTTCCAGTTTACTACTAAATTAGTACCATTTGAATGCCTGTATAAATGGCTATATGAGAACAAAATATGATTGCTCCAAAAATAAAATAGAAGCAAAAGAATATCCTATTTTAGAGAAAAAAACCTTCAACCACGAAGTTATATGTCTTTCTAGAAACTGGAAACATAATGACATGCAGGAATGAAAAAAACTGATTTAAAGAGCTTGCACTGCTGGGAGAAAAGGTGAGATCACAAATACATAAGCTAATAATTTAAAAGAAAGAACATCTTGTGCTAGGATAGTTAGGAGAGTCAGGATAATCACGGATGTCACCAGGGGATGTCAGCATTAGTACTGACTTCTGAGTGATAAGAATGAGGTAGTATATAAAGACCTTAGAATGAGAAAATTCCAAGCAAAAGGCAGGGCTTTACAAGTAATTTTTTTTTAATTCTAGGATTAATAAATGTGGTTGAAGACAGTCTGTTGTTCACTTTATAATTTCCCATCTTTGTCAGTATAATATAAAGCAATCTTTTAAGAAGAATCTGTCAGTTATGACCAGCCTAGACAGGTCGAGAGCAAGTCTGATCAGAAATAATCCAACCAAGTTCACCTTACTCAAAAGTATGAAGTTGGCATATGGCAAACAGAAAATTGCAATTGACTTACTGACACAATTTATAGAGTGTATAAAACTTCCCTATCAAATAAAATTAACTCATTTATTACTTTAAAAAGAAAGTAATAACTAGAGAATTTATATGTATTTTCAAAATTATCTAAAACATGTAGAAAACATGACAGCCATGAGAGAATATCAATTCTGATTGAAAAACAAAACTATAACAAAATTCAGGGTAAAAAGAATCAGATAGATTCTTTCAGTACTGGAGATTTCACTGACATTAGCAAAATAGCAAGAGTAGTAAGTTCCATGCTCAAAATTCTCTACACAAACATTAAAAACCAGAAAATCCTACCAGAATCAATGTCCTCAGAATTCTGAAAGACAAAGATTCACAGCAACAAACTAAATGCTGAATCTAGGGCTGCATCCCACAGAAAAGTCTTTTGGATCCTACACTGGTCCTTACTTCTTTGGTCCAGGTGCAGCCTGTGTCCCTAGTCTGGTCCCCATCCCTAGTTCTGGAGGGCACAGAACAGATCTTGTTGCACAGATCTTACATAAATGGTCTGCCAATTACCTGCAGAACTGACTACATAGCTTGCATCTATTTTGCCTAACTTGGAACTCAGTCAAGGCAGAACAGTGGTGGTCATCGCTTGAAACCTTAAGGTAGAGTGAGCTGCAGATGCAGGAGGCAGAAGTTTACAGTTCAGAAATGCATTAAACTGCCTGAGAACTTGGAGACAAAGTAGGAGAAAGTTTTCTTGAAAAATCTTGAGATGTAGAGGAAAAGGTAATGAGACAGCTACATGCACAACAAGAGCAACATGCCTGGTCAGAAAGCACCAGAGAATATGTGGAACTTTCAATTTGGGCTGATCTTTAGGTTCAGTACAAGTCTAAGTACTGAATAAAAGGAGAGAGAGGGCCATGAATTAACTGATTGGTTTGAGGTTTTCAGCAAACAAACCTCTATCAAAACACTCCCTAGAAAGGAAAGGAAGGAGAGGAGGCAAAAAAAAATTATATGCATGTACTAAAGCCCCACAATGAATTAAATCATAGTATACTGCAAACATACACTAATGGAAATGAAAACTTGAAATTATATTTTTTAAACAGAGAATGAAGAACCCCCTCCCAAAAAAAAAAACTAAAACCAAAAAGCAAACCACCAAAAAACCCACTTGCCCAGCTGGGCCTTCAGCTCCGCAGCAGAGCGCTCACCTAATCCCCATGAGGCCCTCTGCTTTAGTCCCAGCACCAGCCCTGTGCCCACCCCCAGAATACTCCAGCTCCAGCACAACCAAGGAACACAGACCTTCCTAAAGCACACACAACATAAAATCCAGTCTGCAAGAACGGCTGGAGCTCTTCACCAGACAAGTGCATTATTAAGCACCTCCAACCACTCAAAACCACAATGGACCAAGGTGCAGGCAGACAGGCTCCTCCCTAATGTCCAGTTTTCAACAATGACAATCACAGGGCACATGATGCAGGACAGTACAGTTTATTCAAATGGATCAAACATTCTGACAGAAACTGGGCTTCAGCCCAGACAGTGAATTATCTAGATAAAAGTCTTACAACAGCTGCCTTACTACAGTCAGAGAAAAAAGATGGAGGAAGGGGGAAAGGCAATCAGGAAAATGTTACACAAACACAAGGAGACCATAAATAAAGGTAGAAATCATAAAAAGAAAACAAAGCCAGGTGTAGTAGCACAGGCCTGAAATTCCAACAACTAAGGAGGCCAAGGCAGGAGTCTGAAGTCAGCCTTGGCAATTTAATGACACTGTGTCTGAAATGATACTTTTCAGGTCCAGGGGTATGGCTGGAGTGGAAAAGCACTTGAGTATGTACAAGAGCCTAGCTTTCATCCTCAGCTCTGACAGAAACAAAGGAAATAAATTGTGGAGACAAACTGACAGAATTTAAAAGCTGTTTTGAGTTGGCAGAAGAGATTATTTGCAAACCTGAAGAACTGAAAGGAAAAAAACATAAACTAATAGTCCAACAGAAATGTAGAGGAATCTCATGATCACCAACATAAGCAATACTGGTAGAAGAAGAGAGAGAAGGAATAGGGTAAGGTAGAATATTTAAGGAAAAAATAGTCAAAATTTTGCTTAATGGAAGACAAGAAAACATTCAAGAACCTTAATGAACTCCCAGTAGGATTAACTCAAAGAGAGCCAAACAATATAATCAATCTGTTGAAATGGAAAGATTTCAATATCTGAAATATATTTCAAACTCCTCATAATTCACCAACAAAGGATAATCTAGTTTAAAAACAGGGAAAGGATTTGGATTGACTATTACTATGGTAGGTTACTATAATTAAAGCAAAACTAAAGTAAAAACAGAAAATGAAAAAGAATTAAGTTCAATTATGTACATGACTGATTCTCAATGAATATAATTACTATGAGTTACAAACATGTACTAGTTAACAAAACAATAAGTGCGGAGGAGAATGCAGAAAATTTGGAACATTCATTTTTGCTGGAGAGAATTTAAAAATGAGACACTATTGTAAAAAACAGCTTAATGGTTCCTCAAAATGTTAATAATGGAATTACATATGAACCAGAAATTATTTTCTTAAATATATATCCAAAACAACTGAAAAGAGTGATTCAAATGAATTTTTCATGCCAATATTTACTGGAGCAATAGAACCAATCAATTTAATAAATGGATATTTAAACACCATAAGAATACTATTTAGTCATAAACTAGACTAAAGTCACAAAGGAAATTCTTACACAGGCTGCAACATGGAGGGACCTTGAAAACATGCTGACTGAATTAAATCAGAAGCCAAAGTTTAAACAGTAGGATTCCACTTGTAAGAAACACCAAGTGAAAAAAAATTTTTAAAGAAAAAAGAAAAGAAACATCAAGTGTGGATTATTTATCTAGACAAAGTATATTCAAAATTACCAAGAGTTACAAGCATGTTGGGAGTTTCACTAACTTAATCAGTATAAAGATTCTGCTTGGGTTGATGGGAAAAGTTTTGAAAACAGTGACAATGACTGCATAATATGGTAAATGTACTTAGTTTTAATGAAGAGAATATTATGGCATATTACATGCATTTTGTACAATAAAAAATAGGAATAATTTAAAAATGATGGTTCAACTAGGAAAACACAAGCTCAAGGAACCTGATAATACATTAAAACAAACAAAAGAGGGAAGAGAGGATAACTTTAAAGAAAAAGGAAGTGAAAGAGAGTAAAGGTCAATTTTTTCTATTTTTTTTTCTTTTTTTTTTTTTCTTGGTACTGGGGATCAAACCCATGACCTCACACTTGCCAGGTAGGCGCTTAAGCCACTGAGCTAAATCCCCAGCCCAAGATCAATTTTTAAAAATTAAATAAGAGTCAACATATGTGCATTACATACCCTGGAGGCAACCACAAAAGTAAGGGACCAGAACAAATTTTGAAGACTGTGACTCAAAAGTGTTTCCTAAAAGAAAGGGGGAAAAGTGACATTACATAATAAAGACCATGAGAGCAGTGTTGGACCAGGCCAACTTGTTCTTATGAGCCAGTAGCAACCATGCAGGCCTGGAGGAGAACTAAGAAGACGGTAACCCCTTCCTGTGAGCTAGTCAGCATGCAAACTGAGAGACAAGAAGCGTGGAGCCCCTCTTTCCCCGCCCTCTTCCCATAAAGCAGCAGCCTGATTTGGGGAAACACAGGCTGAGATGATAACTACCAAAGTAAAAAAAAAAAACTTAATGCCTATATTGTTTTGATCAATTGACTTTGCAGGCCTAAAGCCAGTAGTCTGAGCATCTATTTAGAGGATAGCAATATGCAATATAGCAACAATGGGAGATTACCTGCTGAAGATGGTAGCCATTGTTAATTATTTATTATCTTGTTTTGAAGTCTCATATCACTGTCATTATTTTGTATTGATTGGTTTTATTCTGTTCAGTTTTGTTTGATTTTATTATGTCTGATGGTATGGACAGCTATCTTGAAGGTAATAAGAGGCATTATGGTGGCAATTGTTAATTTTCTATTATCTTGTTTTGAAGTCCTGTACCACTTTTACCATTTTGTTTTGATTGACTTTATTCTGTTGTATTTTGGTTTTATTTTATTTAAAATAAAAAAATAAAAATGACCACATCACATACCTGAAATACACTTCAAGAGAGACCAATCTAAACTTAGTGTCTTCAAGTACATATAAGAGAAATATAACTATGTATATTAATACATATAAAAGAGAGACTGGTTGAGAGATTGCAACAATAAAGAATAACTTTAGGGGAGCCAAAACAGCAAGATAATTACAAGAGAGAGAAAATTAGATTATGCACAGACTTTTGCAGAACCAATGATTTTGCCATGCAAAAATAGAATAACATATGCATGGCACAAAAAAGTAAAATGAATTTTACACTGAACAAAAAGAGTAGCAAGCAAGACTTAAGAAAAAGGATAGGTGGTAATAAGCACTGACCATATATAGTCACCTGTAGAACCAAGACAAGATGGAAATTTTAATGGTCTGCAGTATGTAATGAGTATGTGCTCTCACAAAATGAACATAATGAAGCTTGAGAAAATAGATAAAAAATGCTACTGCTGGAGAGTAATTTGTGACTGGGATTCAAGCAGATGGAAGGGCTTTTGTGTTACTAGTACAGTTCTATTTCTAACCTTGATGTGTTTGAAACATCTTTGCCCATAGTGACTCTTCATGTATAGATTTTTATTTATTGGCTTCTTATTATCTTTAATTTACAGCAAAAAGACTAAAAAGTATTTCCTCTAGTACCTCAAACCAAGTAACCCTAAATATATTATTATTACAATAAAAATTAAATATCAAAATATTACTATTGTTTACAAAGAGTGCTTCCCCAAATAAAATGCTTAATAACAGATAAAAAATTTCCCAAAAATCTTAAAATTTGTTCCTCACATATTGTCCTATTAGTCATTTTATAAGAATATTCTTATTTTATTGGAAAATAAAATATAATTTATGTTAAAATGCAATTGTGAAATATCAATATAGTGATCATCTCATTTGGTCATATTTACATTTTATTTTATGTCACTTTCTGTTTTTATAAACTACTGTTTATAAATGTATATTTATAGATATATCATCCATCACAGATGATAATGACTTTCACCTATATGAGACTGCCATTAGCAATTTGGCAACAGGTCCTGGATATACTTTAAATACTGGCAAGTTTACACTGCTAAGTTACAGTATAAACTCCTTTATAAATATTCATTTTTAGTCCTTTTTACTTGGATATTCAACAAACTGACATATTATTGTTTCACAGGTTTGCAGTACAGTTGTTTTTCTTGATTGTTTTTTTTTTTCTGAAATCCAGTTTCAGCTGAATCTTGACTAGTAGTGTGGATAATTACATCTCTAGATAAAAAACTGCCTAAAGTCCAGCTAGCCACTGAAGCCCATTAACAAAACCCTTCCATCTTCCAGTACAATTCCTGTTGGAAAAAGAAAAAAAGATTTAAGGAAAAGAGAGAGGAGAAGAAGAGAACAGAGGGGAGAGAAGCATGCAGTTTCCCAAATGTTCAATTAATGCATAAGGTACTTTCACAGTATTCTAATAAAGGCACTAATTAACATTGTAATTAGTATTCTTAACCTCTGCTTTGAAATCTATACCACTACACTTCTCTGTAATTTCACAAAGTTTGCTTAACTTCAATAAGATAGCATCTAGTTATTATCTTTGTCTTACTTAGTACCTGGGAACTTTATGTATTTTGAGACAATATTTCATAAACATTTCTTAATCTTACATTACTATATCCAGTATATTCACAATGCATATGAATGAACTGGCATCTTTATTCTTTGTGTCCTTCAATCCTACTTCTATTCATAAATGGTCCAGCAAGGGTAAAGTACTAATTTAGTTAAAGTGAAGTATGAATTAATTTTTGATTCATTTTAAAAGACATAATTTAAATGAACAAGATCCAAATTGTGCCTCAAGAAAGCTGAATTTTATTTTTTGCACTAATTGTGAATACTTAAGTTATTTATATCACTTTCGTTCCCTTGATATGACTACTAATTCTGTTGTCCCATTAAAGAAATAATTTGAAATTATTAGAACTGAGTACTGTGCTACATGGAATATGTACAGAAAATAAAATGCTGTGCTGGTGAAACTTTAGGAAGTACTTGCTTAAAAGAATTAAATTCTCCTTCTTTCACTAATGTTATAACACTGTTGGTATTTTCAGAAATAGTTTATTTTATAAATGAAACTCTAATCTTTTATTAGACTACATATGCAAAGTGTTCCTTTTCATAAGTCATTTCAAAAGACACAAAGGCTTGTAAGATTTAGCCTCTTATTTATAATCACTTCTTTCCAATATTGCCATTTCTCAGGTTATCATACCAAAGCTTCCTTCCATTCAATTTCTTTTTGGCACCAGGGATCAAACTCATGACCTTGTGCTTGCCAGGCAGGTGCTATGCCGCTGAGCTATATCCCTCGCCTTCATTTAATTTCTGTGCACAGAGTAGAGTACAAATGTTTCAGAATTCCAGCACCATTTTTAAAAATCAGCATCACTACCAAAAATAAAATAGAATTCTCACTCTAAAATAAAGGTTTTTGTTCATTTTAAATGTATGGCTCTATCAGTCCATTCTAAGTGCAGCTTCAACTGCAAAAATATTTCAAAATATATTCTGTATCTTTTTTTCCCTTTTTTTTTTTTTTTTTTTTTTTTTTTTTTTTTTTTTTTTTTTTTTTTTTTGAGGGAGAGAGTACCGAGAATTGAACTCAGGATCTCATACTTGCCAGGCAGGCACTGTGCTGTTGAACTATATCCTCAGGTCCTATTCTGTATATTTTAAGCAATCATGCCAAGAATAAAGTGGACTTATTTCAAAAATAATGTGGCATCCATACCTTGGAGGCATGCACGCACACGCACACACATGCACACATAAACATTCATGCAAGTACACTCACACACCTTCTATTTTCAAACAATAATTGTCTCCTTTCCACACTGACTTGTCCCAATATTTGGATCTTAGGATTAGACACATAGTTATATAAAGTCAATTAATTCCTCAGCCCTTGGCACTAAAATTTTGGTACAGGGACATAATAATACCTTCTTGGCAACGCAGTCCTTCAGAAAGTTAAATTGAATATGAGAAATTCTAATCTTAGAGTCTAAACTTTCCAGGATGAAGAGACATAAACTTGAGGTTTTTTCCTATAGCTATGTGTCCCATCTACACTGGGAAAGTGGGAAAATTTGCCTGAGATAACAGAAATAGGAAAGCATTCAGGCTGGAAAAAGTACCAAAAATGGTAAGCCTGAGTGATTGATTGATTGATTGATGGGTAACATGTCACTTGCAACCAAAATACTTTGTTAGAAAGTTTTTTTGTTGTTGTTTTGTTTTTGATACCGGGGATCCAACTCATGACTTGGCGCTTGCCAGGCAGATGCTTATGCCGCTGAGCTAAATCCCCAACGGTGAAACATATAAGAAAGTAATACCATTAGTGTAACAAGATTTTTTAACTGTAAGAATTTACATAAGAAATTTCTTAAATTCTGCTTGCTGAGCTACTCTGGCAGAATGAAAAAATGATGCAAATGGTTAGCTAAGAAACGAAAGCATTTCCTACAAAATAGTGCTGATTTTCTCCTGATATTATGTGTAAAGTTCACCAAATAAATACGAACTCAGTGTTACTGTGAACTGAATATAAAAGTTGTGCTGATAACAAAGAATATAATTTTGATTTCTCAGACTTGTGCCCACACATAAGACAAAGGGATAAACCCCGACAGAAAGCAGACTTCTCCTCCTTCGACTTAAGATGAATTTAAATGAATAAGGCAAAAGATTCCTGATGATGATGCTATTTGGGGAGCAAAGCCCAGTGAAGAGCCGGGATGGCTGTTACAGGGAAGCACAGGTAGGTGCACCCTCTGTCCATAGCTGCATTTCTGGATTAAACACCTTCAGTCCAGGGATGCCGACGTACCCAATTTCTGACCTCTCCGGCAGGCAATGTCAAGGATATGAGAAAACAAATTTACTCTATCGCTGGTAATTTGGTAACAATGCCTTTTCCAGTTAGTAATCATAATATTACTGAAAATGTTGATGATTACATATAGTGAAAATGGACTCTTGAGGTTGTAAAAGTAGGAAGCTGAATAGACCTCACTAAAGAGCAGCCTGTTTTGCTGGGTGTAGGGCCCACACCTGCAATCCCCACACAGCGGAGGCTGAGGCAGGGACCTGGACTACACGATGAGTTCAAGGTGAGTCTGAAATCCATAGCGAGATCTTGTCTTAAAAAAAAAAGGCAGGGATGAGTGGGTGGAGGAAATCCTGCTGTAGTTTACACAGGATAGCAAGACAATTCTTTAAGGACAAAAGTATTTGAGAAAATGTAAGTTTGTGGGGGCATTTTGCTGCCTAAAGTCAGGTAAAGATATTCAGAAATTGAATGTAACATGAAGTAACTGAAGAAATGAATTAATTGAAGATAAAATAAAGATATTCGCTCTCTGAAATCTGAAAACCATCTCTGTCGTAAGAGCATTCACAACTGTCTGCAATATCATTGATCCTCTCCTGCTAATATCAGGTGGTGGCTAATCCTCACGTCTCACAAAGTGCCGATTTTACTGACTCGCTTCTAATTTACAGAGGATGCAAAAGTCATGTAGCAGGACTCCTGGGAGAGGCACCCTCTCTTCTCCCTCTTCTGTGATTCTCACAGGAACCTGGACTGTGCACCTCGTGGCAGCCCCACAGTGTCCTGCAAAGGCCACACTGGTTAGGGACAGAAATGAGCTAAGTCCTGCCCAAGTCACAGACTGACAAGGAAAGTGTACACTGTCCTTTTTCTAGTTACTAAGTTTGTAAAAAGGAAGATGTTTGGTAGCAATACGAAACTTGAACAGAAACCACCAGTCATAAAAATGTCAGGCAATCAAGGAAAAATGTAACAATGCAAGATATGTAAAAGCAATGAGAAAGAAAGCAACACTGAAGAGTTTGAAAGGTTTTCCACAGCATATGTAAGTTCTCTTGCATTCTTTTTATTTATTTAACTTATGCCAGACACAGAACAGGTTTTTTGTTGTTGTTTTGTTTTGTTTTGGTACCAGGGATTGAACTCACGACCTTGCACTTATCAGGCAAGTGCTTGAGCCACTGAGCTAAATCCCTGGCCAGAACAGTTCTTTATATCAAACTAAAGCAGGAAAATGGGAAATATGGAAAGCAGTTTATAGAAAATGTAGTCTCAAGTACATCAGCTTGATGACCTAGCTTCACTTTGCAACACTTTTTGTTTTATGAATTTTCACGATTCTAGAATATGAATATGAACACATTATGTGTATATTATGTGATATATCTGTTATATAAGGAATATATGTTATGTTATACATATGTAAAGCATATGCATTTATGATATGTTTAGTTTATAACATGTATATACAATATGTTATGGGTATAAATGGTAAGTATGCATATACACAATAATTTTAAACTAAATACAAGCATCCAATAGTTGATTTATGCTTTACTTCTCTAGTTGGTAAGATCATCCACCATAGTGAAAATAAACACAAAGAAAATAAACATATTATCAAAAATATAAAGGGATATACAGTGTAGGAGCAGAAAAAAAGAATTGAGTATAACAGGCAAAACTAAATAATGTTAAACTTATCTTTGTAATATCATAAGGAATGTAACAAATTTGTCTCATTCCATAAGATTCCTTCCAGATTACATGTCTTTTAGTTATATCTTTCATTAATTTAACAAATACATGTACATTCTGTACATGTATTTGTACATTTACAGAATGTATATCAAGTTACAGCTGTCCATCTCTTCATTCAGGAAACATAATGAATACAAAGGATCAAGTTCCCTATCTCTCTGTGGGTGGTAATTTTACTTCCAGAACACAGTTTAGGAAGAACAGAATATGGCACAACACATGACATTACAATGCTAGGAAGCAGCAGCCAATTTCTAAGTATTTTAAGACATGTATCAATGAACAGATTGCCTGAAAATCTGCATGTTCTTCTTTTACAGTAACAATCATTATCCTTTACTGTGTTATTGAAAACCCCTTTCACCAAAATTGTAGTTTGGGAGGAAATCTATGAATGTATACTCACACTTGGATCCTAGTTGATTTATCAACATTTGTTCAGTGCATTTCCTTTCAAGAAGACCTTTTCTATTGATGATTATTGATTGTGAGTAAATGTGCTTGAAAATTCTGCTGTGCTATTGTCAGACTGCTGCATCTAAATGCTGTAACTCAAATGAGCCACTGATGAGAACACTGACCCCTAAATCCATGGCTTCTTCAGGCTCATTTCATTTCCTTCGATAAATTTCCTTATGACTAGAGAGCTCATTTCCTTCAATAAACCCTTATGACTAGAGGGCTCACATCCTCTGAATTCACAGACTCATTTTTTTAAACTTATGTACCAATGTAACCCATGTTGTCTAAAGTTTCTTATATTTCTATGCATTATTCAACCCTTGGATTCTGACCTTTTAAGCTCTTTTTTCAACTTGATTTTAAGTTTCCTGATAATTATTTTAACAAATATATACATACGTTTTTACTGTATGTTGTAGTCAGGGGTTGTGAGGAGAACAATTAGAATCAGGACACAGAATTTATAATATTATTTTATGATGACCACCCAGAATTAAACACAACAAAGTGCAGGAAATCTGTCCACAACTCTAAAGACTCAGAATATTCAGTGAATGGCCTGGATCCCACAGCAGTGTCCTGCATGAGTCCAACTGAAGACGTAGATCCCATGACAGTGCCTTCCGCAAGTCCAACTGGAGGTCTAGAGCCCACGAGAAAGACATATGCCAGTCCAGTTTCATGGATCTGCACTGGGAAGGCCAGAAGATCAGCGGTGGAATCTAGAAAGTCTATGCCAGCAGGGTGAAGGAGCTGTGCTGGTAGGTTGAGCATTCTATGCTGGAGCTGAGAAGTCACGCTCAAAATAAGAATCAGGGCTGTCCTGAAAAGTACCAAGCCCATCCTCAGTGACGCAGAGGTCCCAAACTCCTCCAACGATAAGAACAGTCAAGTACAGGCCAGAAAGCCAGCATGACAAGTTTCTCCTGGAGATTAAACAGCACATATCTTCAACTCTGGAGCCAGGATGCGATGCTCTATGTAAGGACCAGAGCTCCCCCAGAGGGAACCACAGCCATTCTCACCAAGGTCCCGAGCTCCTCCGATGACAATGATCGAACTCACAGTGAGGAAGCTAGTCATGATGAGCTCCTCCAGAAGACCCAATAGCTCAAACAGCAACACTTAGAGAAACCCACAACACCCAGCTCTTCTTCTCCAGGTCTCTATTTATGCAACTTTCTTCAGGTGGGCCATCCACGCTCAGCACCATGCTGATTTAATTCAGCTGGTGTTAAGTTGACCACCAATTTTTAATTCATAACACTGTATTTTTCTCTCCCCATGTAGAATGAAAGTACTCTAAGGATAGTAACTTAGTCTGGTTTGTACATTTTTAAATTTTCATTGTCCCAGACAGTAAAAGAAACCTACAAAAAATACCTATTTAATGAATAAATACGTTTCTCAGTAAATATTTATTATTACTTAATTTTTAAAATTACCTGACAAAATACAATGACTATTTTGGTATCCTTGAACTTGCCACATCAAATTAAAGTTTAAAAACTACTCCAACCATCCCTTAACTCATAGAAGTCTAACAGATGAACCCTGACTCTGAAGTGTTTGTCTGTGTATAGCAGGATAAGAATGAATTTGAGTGGCTCTTTTTGCTTCTTTGAAATAAACATATCACTTTACTAGAAAAAGATCCTCACACTTCTATTTTATCACATGCAATGTCAGCATTTGCTCAATTCTCAACTGAGAAAATATGTCTAAAACACTGTTGGTGAGTCCAGGGAGGCAACTTTCCTTTGTTTTTACATCAACATTTTACCAATGGGATACTTTCAAAATGTTCTTGTCTTCACAAGTCCTCAGCCACATACATGGGTAGGCAAATCTGGAATGTCGCCAAGGAGAAGCGATTTCCCTGTCACTGTGTAAAAGCTAGTTAGTAGTCCCCACTGCAATTGAAAAAAAAAATGGTGTCAGTTATGGTGGCCTTAGAAGACTGACAGCCCCTCCCCAAATCCTTGGTATTTATAACTGATCTCAAGTAAAAATTAAGAACAGTTTACTGGACTAATGATGTGCCTCCAAGAAAAGGATGAGAACCTAAATCCTTCTCAAAGGGCTTTGAAGTTAAGCATTAGTATGGAATTGAATTTTCAAATGTTCCAAATAATGTGGTCCAGAACAAGGTCAAGTCATTGAACAACACTCCAATGTCCTGGGAAGAAAGGTGAGTCCACATGAGGAAAAGGGTCTTCAGAAACTGGTTTACAATATGGGCTGTGGAAGGAGTAGATGTACCTCTAAATTATTAGTGGGCCCACGTTTTCAGAGCAGTAGGTGAATACATAAACATCAACTAGAAACAGAATTGAAGCTTTAGAAAGTCCACTGTGAACTGCCATCTCTTCCTGTGCAGGTATCTGAACTAGCAAGTAAACCACAGTAGACACTGCACCCTAGACCACACGGGGCTCAATTTCAGTAGTGACACAGTGTGGCAGTGACAGAAATAAAAAGCGCTAGGAACTGAAATGTATTAGGGGACCAATGACTTTTCTGATCTAATATGGAAGATTATATTGAACAAACATACAGGCCACATATGTTAAAGAAAAGAATAAGAGCAGAATGTTACATTGCAGCAAAAGTCTGTCAGAAGTTAACTCACACTTACTTAATATCCTTTTATCACAAATATGTATGGCTGACAGTAATAACTTCCTTTGTATGAGAGAATTTCACAGAAACTACCTGCCTGAAGATAAAATAGGTAAAAAATAGGCAAAAACTTTCTGAACAGAACCTCAGTTGCACAAGAAGTAACAGTAAGAATCAACAAATGGGCTCGTAAAATTAAAAAGCTTCTGCACAGTAAAGGAACTGCCAACAAATTGAAGAGGCAGCTTTCAGAATGCGAAAATAGTTTGCCAGCAAGTTCTCAGGTAGAGGACTAATATGTATAATATAAAGAATTCCAAGGACTGGGGATTTATCTCAGTGACACAGCAGCTGCCTGGCAAGTGCAAGGTCTTGAGTTCAATTCCTGGTACCAAAAAAAAAAAAAATTCAAAATAATTAGTCCTCCTCAAACAAAAGATTCATTAAAAAAACTGGGCAAATGAAATAGACAACTCTTAGAGGAAGTGCAAATGGAAAATAAGTACACAAAGAAATGCCCAACATAATTGGCCATTAGAGAAATGCAAATTAAAACACTGAAAGGCCATCTACTCCAGAGAGAATGTCCAACATCAAGAAAAGTCAATGAGCCTGGAGAGTAAAAGAAATACTTCTACATTATTATAGATAATGTAAACTAGTACAACCACTATGGAAATTAGTGTGTAGAGTCTTCTGAAAACTAAAAATAGAAGTTTTACACATTTTACCCAGCTAGTCTGCTCCTAGGTATCTCCCTAAAAGCATTAGAGATGTTTTACTACAATGATAACATGCATAGCAGAATAAATCACGAAAGGTAAATCTTGGAATCAGTTTATATGCTCATCAACAGAAGAGAGAATAAGGAAAAGCACCATGAAGCACTACTCCAACATAAAGAAGGATACATCTGTGTCATCTGTGCAAAATGGATTCACACCGAGCCACAATACTATTAAACCAAATAAATTAGATACACAAGTTTAAACAGTGCATGGTTTCTTTTATACAAGAAACCTAAATATAAATAAACAGAAAAATAAACAATAATAGGAGGAAGAAGAAAGTTTCCTAGAATTGGTTTTTTATTTATTAATCAAAAAACTGTGATGTTCTTATGTATTTTATTATGTTTTA
The DNA here is from genome assembly GCA_004027455.1 of Hydrochoerus hydrochaeris. Classification (NCBI taxonomy): domain Eukaryota; kingdom Metazoa; phylum Chordata; class Mammalia; order Rodentia; family Hydrochaeridae; genus Hydrochoerus; species Hydrochoerus hydrochaeris. Next base: position 375,193 of record PVLA01000678.1, on the reverse strand, counting down.
GGATTAGCAAGATTTTTAAAAGTATAACCTTTAGACTTCACAAACCATGGTTCTCTCTCCATTCACAATAATATCACTTTGCATTTTTGTCAAGTAAATAAACTTTGAGTGTGGAATGAGACAGAGGCTGGAGGACCAAAAGAGACAGTGGAAGGGGAGGAGGAAAGGAAGTGAAAAGAAAGGAACTGAGATGTGTTATGGACACGCACAATTCCTCACAAGGAATGCAAACAGTAGGTGCTACGAACATGTATGGATAAAAAAAAAAAACTCCTTTGCAAGCTCACAGAAACAGTTTAGAATGTAGAAATAAACTGACTCATATTATCCTTTACTGCATGGCTTTGACAAAACCTCTGAAACAGCCAAGTTCCCATTTTAGCTTTCTGAGCATTAGCGTGCACTCTGCCAGTCAGGTCAAACAAGACAAGTCACAAAGACAAGCTTTGTGGGTTGAAAATATATAGTATAGTAGCAATGCAATACACTGAATAAAAGTTACAGTGAAGTATAGTATAAAACAAGTACTGTGTGAGCAATTAGGAAAGGACAATGATTTTTCTCTGTGTGGAGGAGGTCAGAAATTCTTCCCATGGGAAGACTTTTTTGAGCTGAATCTTAAATAGGAGTAGAAGTTCAAATGTAGTTAGGGAAAACAACATGGTCAAAGGACCAAAACATTAACCAGGAAGCATCAATTCTATAAAGCACATCAAAGATCAAGTGTGAACATGTAAGGCAGAGTAGGAACATAAATGGAATAACGAAGCAGGTCCCAAAGCAAGAACTTTGCACACAAAGAAAAGAGTTTAGATGTCATTATGACTCCTTTGAACCCTCATATAACACACATAGGAGCACAGGGTGCGCTTGCGGGAAAATGTGGCTAACAGAATGAAGGAAGGAATTATAAGAAGACCTCCCCTTTCTGGTGTATAAGAGAGGTGGTGAGAAGGAGGGGCAATATAAAAAGCTAGGAGGAAAATTCTCTCCCATTAGCCATTGTTGATGAACTATTGTCCTGTTTTGAAGTTATGTATCACTTTACTGCTTTGTTTTTATTGGCTTTATTCTGTTTTGTATTGTTGGGTTTCCTTCTCCTTAAAATAAAAACCAAAATCCTCTCTGGCTAGTTAAACAGGAAAGGAATTTATTGAAAGGGAAAAAATGCATATAAAGAATTCTGTTTCCAACGTTCAAGAAAGTGCCAGAGACTGCCATTGTAAAACTGACTTACATGTGCTGAGTCCTTCGCTACGTGTTTTCGACATGAGCTTAACAGAAATGAGCTTTGTGCCCAGGATCCTTCCCTTTGCAATTTCAGTGTTTATGCTTATTGATTTGGCAAGAAACCAGATAAGCATTTCACCTAGAGAATCTTGGCAAAGAACTACACTGCTTCTATGAAGAATCCTTTCAACATTCGTTTTCTTATTAACATTATCCTATATAGTCTAGATTCAGTAGGATCCATAACAGTGAAATAAGCAGACTATTAGAAATGTAGTATTTTGGAGAATTAGTACAGTATGGGTGTAAAGAATTAGCTCATGAATCAGACCACCTGGGTTTAAATTCTCTGTGACCTTGAGTTTACTAATTATCTGCATTTTTCCCTCCTTTTCTCATACTCCAATTTAAATGCTCCACCTCCGTTCCATAATGCTATTGTGAGGATCAGAATAATCTATGCAATACGACCAGCTCCTCATCTGGTAAATACATGAATGTGGCTAAAAGATATAGGAAATAATTTTTTTTAACTGCAGCCAAAAATATATTCCAAGTAATCTTCCCTCAAAATACTCCCCTCTCTTCAAACACACATACATCATTGCTCTTGCCACTTTCTAAAGCAGTTCTGGAAGTCCTTTTTTGCCTCTTTAATTGCACTGACTGTCTTGGAAGCTTCTAGGTCTTGAATTGATTCAAATATTTATCTTCCATGGTTACTTCAAGGAAGATCCAGAAGTCATAAGTTGCCTCAAGTTGCCTTCTCCAGTGAATAAGAGGACACACTGTAATTTTACTGTCAGACGGAAAGAGCAGTAAATGTTTTCTTTCTGTGGTATTTTTGACATTGGAGAAGAGCCACATCCAGTGAACATAGTGGACAGGAATATATCATAATGTTTTCATTTGATGGAAATCGCCACAAACATTTTTGAACAAGTTCAGGACATCTAGGCAGATCTACAACACAACTAAAGGCACTCATGAAAGAGGACTTGCAGAATCGCTTCAAAATGTGGCAAGAATGATGAGATAAATGTGTCCAAAGTAAAGAATATTCTCAGGGAAATTAATGGGAACATGTCACTTTTCTAAGATATGCTTTTTATTTTGTAAGAGGAATTTTCTCTAGTTAAAAGTGCATGGTCTATGCTGCTCATCTCCTCCCAATATTCCGGGAATTGAGCTGTTACAGTTTAAAGCTGCCTAAGTTAGATAAGGCCAAGGATAGAGCTGACTAGAAATCCGGGTTGTGAGATAAAAACAGCCCCCTCTCCTGACCAAGCAATTACAGAATGTACCTTTCCTACACATCTGCGCTCATATTAGGAAGCGCCCTCCGCCGCCCAACTCTAGACCTCCCTATGGTCGTCTCCTCCAATAAATGCAAAAAGCCATTTAAACTAACCAATGCCATCTGCTTCTGTGACCACGCTTGCAAAGACCCCTCCTCCCTTTGTTCTAAAGCTTAAAAGCCCTGCTCCGGCTCAACTCGGGGCTCTCTGTTCCTGCGTGTTCAGTGAGCCCCACGCATGCGTGGACAATAAAGACCCCTTGCCTATTGCATGCGAAGGCGTCTGTTGGTGTCTTCCTACACGCGGCGGGCGTCTTAACCCCCACAATTTAAACACGCTGTAGCTTTTGATCACCATTTGTATCTAGTCAATAAATGGGAACACTATCATAATACAAATGGAAGAATATTACTATAATGAAGAGCATCTTCATTTGCTATCCTAGGTTAACTGATAAATATCTAATTTGTCTGGTATTCAAACCAAGATACTAAGCACAATATCTGTTCTTCCAAATCTTCAAAAATCTTTCCAATTTTCTTCCTATTCCTACATCTAAAACCATTCTGGCAGCAGTAACATAATGGATCATTTGTTCAAATCTTATTAATGCTTGCTATATCAATAAATGAAAAGGAGAAATATTAAGATGCCAAATATGCAAATGTAACATATAAACTATTTTGACACATGGTAATGACCATAGAATTATAATGGTTCACCTGAAATTATGTTGCCTCATATAACAATTTTGCCAGATATTTCAGAAGAAGGTATAAATCTCCTGTAATGTCCCTAGGGTAATAGAACGTAGTTAGAATATTTCACACTTAAAAATTTAACAGTTTGGATTTATATTGTACCTTTCATATGAAGGCTCAAAAATGCTTTCATAAACATTAACTCATTAACTTTAAATTGGTTCACCTCCCATAAGGTAAGGCAGTATCTGACAGTATTTTACCAACAAGGAAAATTAAGTTGATAATAATGAAAAATTACTTTAATGATTTAGGAGTCAGAGCATACTGAAAAAAAAATTTTTTTCTTTAAATCGGTACCAGGGATCGAACTCACAACCATGCGCTTGCAAGGCAGGCACTTATGCTGCTGAGCTAAATCCCCAGCCCTGAAAAAAAAATTTTTTAATTTGAATAATATTTACAGACTCTTAAGTTTTCTACATGGGCACAAAATGCTTAAATGGTTTTCATTATGCTGAGTTTTCCTGGCACTTCCATATAAAATCATTTTTCAATTCTTTGTATGGCATCTAAAAACATAAAAGTTAAGTTTTATAAATTTTCCATGCACAACATGTTGGATATTTATATATAAATATTTTAACAAAATCTTTCTTCCAACTATGCATATAATAAATATAAAGCTGAGAAAAGTGCCCCCTTCAGCAACACACACTCTAAAACTGAGAAAAATATAATTTGTGTCTGGTTCTGTGTGTGCACTGAGGCATTATAAAGTTCTCTACATGAAAAACAGCCTTTGTATAATTGTGTGCTTATCAAAATTAACAGATTAATATTGTAGAGAAAAGGGAGATGCCACAACTCAGTGGTACAGATCTTCATGTATACAAATCTTCAGACCTTGAATTTTACACAGAATTATGTAACAGCCATATACTCGTTGAATGAAACTCAATTTAGTGATATATATTTTACAGCAACCTGAAATTTAAAGATTCATGGTATGGGTTCAATCTTTCTTTGTAATCTCATCTTCAAATACTCCTCCCATTTATTGACTAGATACAAATGGTGATCAAAAACTACAATATGTTTAAATAAAAAGCATCTTAGAGAAATGACACATTCCCATTAATCTCCTTGAGAATGTTCTTTACTTTGGACACATCTAGCATCTTAATATATTATTATTTATAACAAATCACTCTCTTTTCCCCAGAACTTTTCTTGGCATTTTGCTTACTGTGCTTCTGTCCACTCTCCTCAGAACAAGCTTTCCCTATGGATCCTGTATCAAATCCTCCCAAACTCAGAGCCATTTCCTCCACGCAGCCTCCTCAGACCTCTCTGGCAGACCGTGCTGGTGCTTTTCCTCATCTCCTTCAAGGGCCAGGCACAGCTACTGACACTTGTCACTTCCATATGCACACACACACAGAAACACACAAACACACACATCCACATGAGCACACACATGAAGTGTGCAGCCAAAGACCAAAAGGAATGGCAGCATATACACCTTGCAAGGCACTGTGCAACACTGTGGAAGTGTAGTCCTCATCCTAGCCTCTGAGGACAGGCTTCCAGAGCTTCCCTGCCCAGCTTCTGCCTCTGCCCATCCTGGTTTCTGCACTCCTTTCTACGAGGGACCTGGCCAAGGTCCCCAATCTCCCAAACAAGTGCACAGTGAAGGCTTAAATAAGTGAGACAAGTGCTATGATTTTAGGGTTCCAGGAGGATCTAAACCTTCTAGCAGAATTCGAGACTCAGGGAGCTGAAACAAAGAGCTTCTATGCGTGGCCCATACTTAGGTCTTTAAAAAAAAGAACATGGGATACTGAGGAAGGAGCAGGATCTGAGCGGGACCTAGAGAGTCACCTTAAGGACTTCTCCAAGTAGTATTTCTGCTCATTTAAAAGAACTTTCTTATCTCCATGATAACATTTGTGGTAGGAAATAGACAGCAGGAGTGAGATGCCTGAGGCTGCAGTCTCTATCTTGTTAATTGGGGTTGGAGTCAGGTGTCCTCAGCCGTGACCTTATCTTGCCCTTTGAGGCTCTCTGTTCTCTGTCAGTCACGCGCTGCCGTGCTGCAGCCCTGCACGTGTGTTCAATTTCCAGCTTCAACAGCTCCCAATAACTTTCCTTTTTCTTCTGGCCACATTCCTCAACAAATTACTTGTACAAGAATTCCAAAACACTGGCTCTGCTAGAACCCAAACTGTAATTCAATAATTTCCTGAATCTCCTGCAACAGAAAAATAATTTGAAAGGCCCATAAAGGGATCTGCTTAAATAAACTAATTCCTGTCTTTACAGTAAAATACTAATAAGATATTAAAAACACTCATTTGGAAGACACTGGATGGGACCACAATACGATAAAGATATTAAATGTTATTTATATCCTCCCAGGCAAGGTGCATACTACATCACAGATATATGGCTCCAACAATACAAAATATGGTCCCTGACCTCTATAAAGGACGATTATAGCCTGGGACATATATATAAAGGATCACATTATCATCATCTTCTAGCTTCTTCCAGGCGAATAGCTGGAAGGATACACAGAAGATGGGAGATATGACTTGGGCTTGACAGCCAACAAAAACCAGTGAGGAAGCAACTCTGAAACAGTGAGCTGTGATGAGTGTGAGCTGAGAGGGTCCTGGAGACAGAGCTGCAGCCCATGCAACAGTCCTGAGGAAGGCAGACTGAGGCCTCCGAATAACTAAGACAGCCCCAACCAATGTGGTGGGGGCAAGAACTTGGGTGAGAAGGTAGGAGTCTAAAAACCTAGAGACTCTAAGTCAGATGGAAGCTTTTACGCTTTGTCTTAAAATCTATGAAATTCAAATAGTAATGAAAGAGATTTTAAGCACAACAGGGGCCTGATATCATTTTATTTTTAAAATAGTCCACATGCCTATACTCCTGGCAACAGGGAGGCTGAGGTAGGAGGAATGCTACAAGTTCAAGGCCAGCCTGAAAGACCTAACAAGAACCTGTCTCAACCTCCTCTCTCCCCCAGAAATCCTCAAAGACAACTCTAAGAAGATGCACTAGTTGGGAAGAGTGACGTGGAGGAAGACAGTTATTAAGTATGTATGAGCCCAGAATTCCAAAGTGCTTGTGAACAAGTTAGAGCACGAGTACGTGCATCCCATGTGTGCACAGTGATAATACAAATGTTACCACAGACACAATGGTTGCACATTGATGTGCATTCCTGTGTGCTGAAAATGAACCCCGTGTATTACAAAGCTAATAATAATGTTTATCCTTGAATAACAGAGTTACAAAACCATTTCATTGTTTTTGTGCTTTTTCTATTTGTTATTTTTCAGCACATGCATATGGCTTTTGTCCTCATAAAAATAATTTTTAAAAGGTCAGTCTTGCTGACATGCCCCAGCACAGGTTTGGGGAGATTACTTTTACATACATCAGAGAAATCAGTCTTTGAAACCAATCACTCCAAGTACATTCTATTGGAATTTCTATACAGAAATGAAGAATATGGCTCATTTGTAATCATTTAAGTGTAGACAATCAGCCATATCTCTATGGAGTTAATTTTTCCTATTTTGTAGGAAATATTCTCTAATATTGGTATATTAGTTATAGCACAATACATTCATCACACACCTTAGGTTTCCTTTAATTGTGTAAGAATAAAAAACTTCCAATCAATTCAGTGATACAGTAAAGAACTCATCACAAATGACTTTTTTAATACTGTTTTCATTCTAAAATCCTAATTGGGATTAAATAACTGATATCAACCTTCTTCAAAGTTACATGAAAAACAAAATAATGATACTATCACGGGTTGTTCACTTGTGATAGGCAACGCTCTTGCAGCTTTGTAGTAACTGCCTGATTTAATAATAACTCTGTGAGTAAACAGCACCTCAAGGACAGTTCCTGAAGTGCTCAACCAAGTCCACACACACTGAATAAACCACAGCAGATGACAGTCAGGTGCCCCAGCGCCAGCTCCCAACTCAGACATCAACCTCACAACCCTCTCCTTCCGCAAAGGGTAGGCTGGGGTTAATTCCAAAACTGAACTTGGAGATTTAATTTCTCCTGGACCATAGTTCTTTCAAGCAAAAAGCTAAAAACCCACAAGAATTGTGAACCTCTATCATTCACAGTCATCAATAGCTTAAGAGGTCACAAGGCAGAGGCTTATTGATCATCTTGTGGAACAAATACGAAAACTTAAATCAACCTGAAACGGAATTATCGGTATGGGTTGTGAAAAGTCTAGAGGAGGGCACAGGCTTGGGGTGAGGCTGGGTCCAGGGTGTCACAGGGCTTGGTTAGGTCTCCATGACTCTCTTGGCTCAGCTCTGCTGTGTGTTGGCTTTGTACCCAGGCACAGGGCCAAGACAGCCACAGCAAGCCCAGGCTTCTCATCCACACACAGGATTCTTCACATCCCAGTGCCAAATAGTCTTGAGACTTTCTAACCAGGCCATCTCAGGCCACAGGTCAACCTGCACCAATTACATCTGTGAGAGGATTAAGTAAGATGAGACTTGGCCTGGGTCACAGGCTGGATTCCCAGGGAAAGGACATGCAGAGATTTCCACAGATGTCAACAGTACAATCAAGAGGGAACAGGAAGTAGAAAGGAAAACAGAGCAGTCAATGTTCCTTTAATTGTGTAGCATGTCTTAGATTTATGCATATAGCATATGATTCAGATTAAGCCTAATGTACCAAAAATTTAAGAATTAAGAATTAACTCTCTTGTACAAAACATATAAGCCAGATGTGGTGGCACATGCCTGGAATCTCAGCACTCAGGAAGCTTAGGCAGAAGAATCATGGCAAGTTCAAGGCCAGCCTCAGTTACATAGTGAGTTTCAAGGTCAGCCTGAACTGCACAGCAAGACCCTGTCTCAAATAAATAATTAATTGAAATTTAAAAACCTAACATAAAGACCAGGATTTAAAAAATTCCAACTTACCATTACAGGTTCTGCTTTCCTTGGTGACTTCCAAGCCACCAAAAAGAAAGTTCTGGTGATTTTGCACAGAATTCATGTCAGCTACCAGGTCATTCATACTTCTCCAATATAGATAAAACAACACATGGAAAACCAACAGATATTTTGTGTCTGTATTCCCTCCTTTATTCTCTTCTTTCCTGTCTTTCTCTTCTTTCATAAATATTTACTAGCCACTGGTATGAAAAAAGGCAAATACTAAGCATCAGGGAGTGATGTGATATGCAAAGCAAATTCTTGTTTCCCTGGGGTTACACAAAGAGCACTCACTAGGACAGAGAGGGTGGGGGACAGGGGAGAGGAGAGATGCTCAGCCGACTCTAAAGCAAGGCAGGTTGGGGTGAGTCCTACCTCCTAGGTCTAAATTCCAGACTATCCTTCCACAGCACTTGCTGTGGTTGTCACCTATTTTCTATTGCCTTTCTATTTAGAATACTGATGAGGGTCTGTGCTGACTCTAACAGATGGTAAACACATTTTAACCATGTAAAATACCCATCAAAGTAAAAGATCAGGCTAACATATCACCTGATATTAGCAATGTTTCAAGCTCCCTAATTTATATATCCTTAACCCCCTTAAGACAAATACTAGAATTTAGTTTTGTGTCGCCACATGACAGGGTGTAATGCAGCATCCTGAATGGAGTTATAGTGGCTCAGGAAAGATTTGTTAAATGAATTTTGACGAACGAAAGGAGCTGTTGTGCCTACTATCAAGGTATACTTCCTTTTCCTAGAAATTAAAATATCTTGATTGCAGTAATATATATAATATATATTACATATTATATATATAAATTTATATCATATAAACATTATATACTTATGTATATATAAATATATTTAAGATGAACTTGAGAAATTATTGTAGATTTCTTCACATTCCAATTTCTCTTTAACTGTTAGCTAGAACTTATTTTTTGCATGATGTGTAATTCACAGACTACGTATAAAAATTCCAGTGGAATTATATAAAAAGCGTTCCTTTGTTTATATACTCCTCAAGAAGAATTTTTTTGAATCAGAAAAAAAAGTCATTTCTAAATAGTCTACATAGTCTACATGAATAAAATGCTGTTAGCATTTTATCTAGGGGAACAGGATAGAGAGGAGATTTTTGAAATCTTACAGACGCTGCTTGTGAACACGGCCACAAGTGGTATGTTGTATCTAAAAAAAAAGAGGTGATCCATAATGTGTGCCTTGTGAACATTTCATTTAAGGTGACGCACATGCAATGTATAGATTTCTTACTACTGAAAGCAGCTGCTCGATTCACTACAGTTTCTGTAGCTACTGCTGGCAAGGAAGCCTTCCCTTCTGGTTTCCCACCAAAAGGAAAGAGGACTTGGGAGAATTCCCTCACCTCTAACTCCAAACCTATTACTAGTACCCAGCTCAATTCCTTTACATCCCTGTCTTGGCTCTGCAATACAAGATAGTCTATGTGGCAAATCCATTCTCTTATTCTGAGAAATCCTAAGATTACAAGAGTTCTGGTGCACATCAGCATAGCACAGAAACTGAGGTAGACCTAAACAGCAGAAATTGATAAAGGAGTCCCCCATCATGCTGCCAGATAGGGCAGGGAGAGGTTTCTAAATGCAAAATGGAACTAGGAATATTAAAAATATCAAGCATTTTAAATGATCATGACAGTCTATGAACCACTATCACAGTCCACTGTGACAGCCAATGTGTAAATAGCAATGCATTGTGTTCCTAGAAATAATAACCTGCCACACGTAGCACTGGGTGTGCCTCACTATAGCCAAACACTAACTTGTTTGGGAACGGACCCTGGGAAATTTCAATCAGTCGACTTCTCTCTCTCTCTCTCTCTCTCTCTCTCTCTCTCTCTCTCTCTCTCTCCCTCCCTCCCTCTGTGTGTGTGTGTGTTTGTCTCCATCTCTCTCTCTCTCCCCTTCTTCCTTCTCTTTTTTCTATTTTTCTTTCTTATCTTCCTCACTGTGCACCTTGCTTCTCTCTCACTTCCTCCTTACCCACTCATTTAGTGACTGCTAAATAAACACTGCCCTGTAGCCTATGCTGTGTGTACCATGTCCTCAGGGTAGCTGTTACTGTCCCAACCCTACATTTACATTCTCCTTTATTCCCTAGCTTTACTGTACTTTTCTCCATAGTCCTCCCCACACACACACAATCTCATCGTTTCTTTATGGCCCATGTCCCACTGTAGACATGAGCTGCAGGAAGACAACACTTCGGAGAGTTTCTTCATTATATTTATTACTGTGTAACCAAGACATTATAGAACACTTGACAGAGAAAGAGAAGAATATGATACATATAGAAAAAGTTCATATTAATGATTGTGCTTTGCAACTCTGCATTTGAGCCTAACAACTCAATGGAGAAGATAGAAGGAAAGAAGCACAAAATAAGATCATAAATTTATCACGCCCACCAGTTTTATCTTTCCGCTGACCAGGGGAACACTAAGTCAATTTTGTATAAAATAGCAAGCAAGCAGGCAGAAGCATAAATGCAGTTGCATTGCACTCATGTGATTCAGCATGGTCATGGAAAATATGGTGTGTATATACCAACTTTAAAATGCTTTCCTTTTGTCACAAACCCCAAAATCTATATGGAGACAGCTAAGAAGCCACAAAGCACAATGCTATACTATCAACTCTCTAGATAATCAGAGTATCAGAAAAAGCATTTAAAACTCTATGTTCTATTTCACTTGCAATATTTAATTAGTAGGGATTAGTATTTATGGAATATTAGCTATTTGGAGTTAATAATCTTGTATGCTAAAAGCTTGACATGGAAAAACTGACTATTATCCACTAAGCTTAGCAACCAAAGTAAATCTTTATTCATGATTAGGGGCAATCAGAAAGTGAAATCTTTGAAAATAACATGAAGTAATAGCATATTCCAGCCTCAAATGCAAAATCTCCTCTTTTCTATTTCAAATACAAGTGAATATGCAGTAGTTTACAAGGACACATACAGAAAATATAAAAACCACCAATAGTGAGAAAATGTTTTCTAGTAGGTATTAACTAACCATTAGCTAAAACAGAAAGCACACTCCAAAAAAGCCCATTTTTTTACCAGCAGTTTTTATCCTGAATATCCTACAAAAACAACAGCCAGATGTTCCTTTTAGTTTCCTATAATAACAAAGATACTTTTCAGTTTACATTTATTATGTTCCATGCAGCCATTTGCATAAAATTACCTTTCAAAACAAAAAAATTCAAGATCACACAGGAGGAAGGAAATGCAAGTTTCACGCTGGAGCACATTTAGTTTTCCATTCACCCTTCTATTGAAATTCCACAGTCCTTGACAAGATTACTGGAGAAGCTAGCAAAGGTTAACACACGTACAGTGAGAATACCACCACACGGAACCAAAATAAATTGTCCACATTTTCCTATGCAACAAGAGAGGACCGCCCTGTGAGTTCTTCTTCAGTTTACTTCCAGGCACTCTAGCTCAGCTTCCACAATGTTTCAGCGAGCGCATCCGTAGGGCTGAACTAACAGCCCAGCGTCTGGCTGACATCAGGGGAACCAACCTGTCCATCCCTCTGCAGCCTTCCCCGCGTGCTCTCCCGGAGGGATGACACCAAGATGGCCTGCAAGAAGCCCTCCTTTTCCAGCAGAGGCCTGGCCCCAGGCATGTGGCAGCCATAAAGGTCATTCCCTCTCCTGAAGTTGTGCATGGTTTGTTTTGTTATTATTTGACACCTGACAGTTCTCTCAGTGTCTGTCTACATCCAGTCCCTTCTCAAGTGGATGCGCACATATCACTTCACACTTTAACACTCCTAAGCACACAGAAACGAGAGCAGAGGAGCAAGCTTTCCCCTTCTCCTATTATTCTTTTCTAATAGCTGATACCTAAACACATATAAATAACTTCTTCTAGATAATGTACAGTACTACATTTTCCCCAAACTTGTAGAGTTTTTAAATTATTATGATTTCCTTTTCTTTTTCTATTCCACATAGCCAGAGGAACAGAAAAACAAAAAATTCCAAAATGTCTACCAAATTAGAGGAAAGCAAAACTTCAAGAAATAATCCATAAATTAAACATGCACCTGAAAATTTCACTTTCGAAAATGTAAAACTAAAACAGAAATTTAATAATGTAAATATTTATTTAAAACTTTTCTTTCTTAATGGGAAAAAATATTGGTCGGGTTTTGTGTAAGGTTAACCCAGCCTAAAGTAAAGAGCTGGTAAATTCCATAATATATTCACACAATGTTAAGCCAAGTTTCATAGCTAAGCATTCCCTATACTTAGTGGGAAAAAGAGATAAAACTTACAAATATTCCTGGCTAATTGCCATCCACTATAAAACATGAATGTGAGTGAACATTTTATAGCACTTTTTCTGTCTTAGTATCAGAGATTAAAAGGGCATAAAACATTATTAAGAACAGGCAGGAATGTTGCTAAGCACAGATATTTAATTCCCTTTCAGTACTGTAGAATAAAGACCTTACGGTAGCTGCAAGTACTTGAAGAATGCACTGAAAACCAACTGGGGCAAGGGAACAGATACTTCAAGAGATAGATACCAAGCCTGTTAACACTGCATATTAATCACAGACAGTTAACAACAGAAAAGGCCATAATAAAGTAGCACCCATTTGCAAAGCACCAGCAAAACTAGAAATGATTCTTTAAAATGACAATTCATTACAAGAAATACTTTGCTTATTTTTTCTTAATTTGATGGAAAATTAGATACAAAGCTTCAATAAGTAATGCAGTGGGAATGCATGAGGTAACCTAGATCCAAATGGTAATGCATGAGGTAACCTAGATCCAAATAACCCGAAAATGCAAAGACAGCTCTTGAAAGGGATTCTTGTGAGGAAGGAATTTCAGAGGGTGCACAGAAAGGTAGAAACACAATGAAAACTATTTGGCAAAAGACAAGTATCAGACTGTGTTATTTATTTTGTGTGTCTGAGCAAAGTTGGGTAAATTGAGTTAATTATATAACAATGCTAAGTTTAACTCACCTGCATTACTGGGTTAATTGCTACAATTTTAATGCCCAGAAAGTGCTTGTAACAATGACCGGAACACTGGAAGTTCTTAATAGATTTCTTAGAAACAAGTTATGTATCTTTCTTATTATAGAGAAGGAGTTTAGTCATTTTCATTTTATATTTTTTACTATTTTCTGCAGAATTCCTCTAGATATTTTCACAGACATAAAGTAGGACTAAGGGATTAAATCATCGTGTTTATGACAGTGCTGCTTAAGGCAGACCCTTTTACACTGTAAAAGCACGTCAGCATAAATGATAATAATCCAAAACATACAATACAGTAAAAACCCTTTTTCATTCAAGGACATTTAAATTAAAATTAAACTGTGGACTTTATACATTTAGAGTCCCATACAAATTGTGCTGGCTTGCCTTTGAATGCTCCAACAATTTACTGACCTTTAATCAGTTACAAACCTGTAGAGCTAGAACTGTTGACTGAAAACACAATAATGCCTCAATTGTGGAAGACAAAGCTAGTTTAACTGAAAAAAAATTAGTAAATCAGTGCTGGTATGTTAATCAGCCAAAAGAATTAAATGCTTACTGAATCCTTTGTCACTTCTTTCTCCCCTATATTAAAGCACACTGTCACCTGTAGAATTTTTTACATGAACAAAAAAGAGGAGAAATATACATCTCAATGTACTATGTAATAGGAGCTTTAAAAAGGAGTAAATCAAAGAATATGTGTAATAACTGAAAATAGAATTAAAAAGAAATTGATTATTATAGTATGGACACTAAAATCAGAAAATATGAGCATTATTTAAAAGATTAATTGGAAAGATTATTATATTAAAGTTATAAAAACTATAAAGTTTTGAAAGAAGTCTTTAAAAAGCTATGTCTTAAATGCATCCAGGCAAGAGAAAGATTATGGGTTTATAATTAACTCAAAAGATAACTATTTTACAGAAGTTCAGAGCCAGAAAAAGAAAGAATAAAAAAAAATCCATATATTGTCCTAGGTGCTTTCTGCCATATTAAACAAATGGCAAATCTCTTTGTTTGAGTTTAAAAATGAGAATATAAATAACTCATATATTCATAAGCTGTTTTCCTCTCCACTTGACATAATTACAAAAATCAATTAACTCTAGCCTGAAGGTACTTGGCAAATGTGCACAAAACAGTCAGAAATAAAATGTACAATTATTTAAGCAAAGCCTATTACATTTGTGAAGTTTTGAGGGCAGGCAGGGAAGCAAGGTGAAAGGAAGGCCCCACTGACAAAATTCATCAGTGCCTCTTGCTGTTCCAGTCTTTTAAAATCGGTTTTATTTCTGTAAGTTACTTTTCAGTTTCCCCTACATGATAGGAGACTGTATCAACATTTCGCATATGAAAACACTAAGGTTGAAATATATTGTTCCTGAATGCTAAAAGTGGAACACAGATACATGTTGATGAGCTGTGACTGTTTCTAGAACTAATCATTAAAGCTCTAAAATTTGTAATAAATAATGAAATAACGATGGCAAATGTATGTGTATAGAGAACTGTATGTTTTCTGCATTCATGTGCTTACAGCATGACAACTGTAAAAAGCCAAAGACAAGGAAGCAAGAAAATGCAAAGTAGCAGCCATGTAAAGGCCTGCCTGGCAAGTGCAAGGGATGAGTTCAATCTCTGGGAAGGAAAGAAAGGAAGAAAGGAAGGAAGGAAGGAAGGAAGGAAGGAAGGAAGGAAGGAAGAAAGAAGGAAAGAAAGAAAGAAAGAAAGAAAGAAAGAAAGAAAGAAAGAAAGAAAGAAAGAAAAGAAAGAAATGCAAAGTAGGTTTATTTGAAATTGTCTCATAGAATAGTTTGATAGTTTTGAATGCTGATTCCCACTTCTGTTAAAAATGTAATTTTAAAACTGAAACATTCTTATACATCTTTTTAAGAAGTACTTTCTACAGACTATATTTGACCACACTAACCCTGATGATAAATATGTATCCATATCCTGGCACATACAGATTAGCATTCTAGTTCAGACAAATCATATTTTATTAGCATTTGCAATACATGAACATTTCTGTTAATTCATAATTATTGTAGGGTTTCCTAAAATATTGCAGATGTTTTGTGAAGTCAATGTGTGTGTGTGTGTGTGTGTGTGTGTGTGTGTGTAAGTTCATCACTGGAATAAGCGCAAAATCCAAAACCCAAGAACACATCTACACTACACAGGAATATTATAAGATATCTTTATAAATAAGACCATTGCAAGACAAAGGTACTTCAACTGGAAATCTAAAATATTTTTAAGCAATTAAAGTATGTAGAAGCACATATTGATAAAAACAAGATTAACTTTAGTTAATACTGGAAGGGAAGAATTCCTACCTGAGCTTGGGGAAGAAAGGATGGGTGACAGGGAAAAAGAAGGAAAGAAAAGTGGACAATATCCACTGAGGAATGGTTTGGATCCAGACTGGACTCTCTAGGACTCTACATTCTGAGTGATCATGGTCCCTAGAAGTTTGTAGCAACAGTGCTCTCAGCACTGCATCAGTGACCTCTGACATTATTTTTAATAAGTTTCAAAGGAATCAATCGCTGTACTCTAAAGCAATATTAAAGTGGAGCACATAGGTAAAACAGATCCTATCATAGTGAAAACGTTTATCCAATACTACGTAACTAGACTGTTTCTACTTACTGCCAGTAGCCTATATTAACACTACCTTGATGGTGTGAATATAATTGCTTTAATTAGTAAAAAATACACTTAATAGAGTATTTAAAATATTCCCAACTATGTAGTTTTCAAGATATATCCTAATTTCCTGAGCAGCATAGGAAGGATCTTGGCCAAGACAATCTCTAGAGTTCATTCTACCAATGAAGAACTGTTTATCTAAATTTTCATGGAAGATAACCAAGGAGAGGAGATTACACAGGCCTAAAAAACCACTGTCTCTGAAGAAGGAAGCCTGTGATCCTGTGGGAGCAATCAACCTAGTCCCACAATTTGAAAACACAGAGTGAAAAGCTTACCAGGAAGCCACGGTGCTAGAAGTAAAGCAAGAGGTTAAGGTTTATATGAAACAGGCCAGGAGGGAAGAGTGAGAGTGTGATACACAAAGGCAGGTGACCAGGGATCACCTCCCGGAGAGAAGCTGACTTTGAAACATAGAGAAAAGAAAGGAAGGCAACCTAAAAACAGGACAGCTTGTCTATGCAACTGAGAAGATAGCATATTTGAAAACATTAGGTAGCAGTAGCCATACAGTAATTCATTTAAAATCAGAAAACAACATCTTATACTTACATCCCATAACAAAAATGTAATATAAACTTATCAATTAATCCCTGTTGAAGCTTATTTGGAGTCATTGCTACTTTTATAACAATGTTGTAATAAATTGTATAGACTGTTGACTACTTACTGATTTATCCTCTTAGGGCTCAAACTAAATCAAATTTAGATCTCTGCTTGAGCCCATCTTTACATTTCTTTAGGACAGTTCACTCCCTGTGAGAACAAATGTCCTAAAGTTCCAGGGATATAGCATCTGCAGTCAGGTGACTGGCAATCCAACGGTCAATATCAATATCAATATCATCAATAACCAATCAGTTCTTCCAGGAGCAGCCATCAAATAGGAGATACGGGGAGTGAACAAAAATAAAAAAAGAATCAATCACAGGTACCACCTTCCACTTTCTGACTTAAAAAAATAATCTGTTAAATGTTTGCATGAAGAAAGACAATTCATATCCATTTTTTCCTCTTTTCTGCCACCTGTTTAAGACAACAAAAGAAAAAAGGGCCTCACAAAGCTATCAGAAACAAAACCTAAATCCAATGTTTAAGAGGCATAAAGAACCAGATAAGAAGAACAAGCTGGGCTAAAACAGAATCACATGCTACTAAAGGAGAATACGCATAGGGCAGCTGACATCTGGGCCAGACTGTAAGCTAATGACACCCTTGGGGACAGCACCGAAAGTAAGGTGCTTCCTGTCCAAAGTTTACCTCCAGTCAGTTCCCGTTTGCTCTTACATGCCAGCAGAAATCTTACTCCCGTCACTTCTACTCTCAAAAAATGTTCTGGTTTCAATAATCAATTATGAAACCAACCTATTTTAAATCTCAGTCAACCAGCATGAGCAGCTGTGAAGCCAGAGCTAATTACAAAGATCAGTGCAAATGATTAACAGTATATAAGCAGCTCTTGCAGATAAATTTGCAGGGATACATCTCTGAAGGAATAGCTAACCTTAAATTCATATACTTTTCATGAATGTGTATCAACTTTGGTTTGTATGCTGTGCAAAAGCCATAGTTAACAGATCTGACTTAATGTTTTCAGAACAGGAAATAAACAGAGCTCCATCTGGACCCCAGCCTGGCATAGGTTCTAATGCACAGCCCAAGTCCTCGATTGGAAGTATATTTAATGCAAATTTAATCTCCCTAAGTATGAATACTGACTATTCTCAAAATCCTCAAGATTTTATTTTTTCTGTTTTTATAGGATTTCCTTATAACTGATGAGATGGAGAGGCTACAGGTACAGGTCAGAAGTCAGGTGAGACTTTGGAAATTTCATGAGTAATGAAAATACTCCACTGCTAGGAAGGGGCAAAAATGAACAAGGCAAGATTTGAACATATAACCTGATATCAAACCCAATACTGCCCTTTTTTACTCTGCGCAATTCCATTTAAGCAGCAAAACATCATTTATGAGCTCTAAATATTATCAATCGTAACAGGTTTCAACTGACTCAACTCATTGAAAATAGCTACTATCTATGTAAATATTCTTATTCTTTATTTTGAAGTTAAATAGACCTTGGGAACAAAAACACTGGATCTTTCATCCTTGCCTCTCTTAGAAAAGATCAATTCAGTATGAACAAAGCAGAGTGAGAGGACCAAATTTAGTTCTAATAATTTCACACCTGATCTGTTTTCACTAGATTGAACATAGTGTATTTTAAAAACAGTCCAAAAAGCTAAACTATGAATGAGATGCTAAAAGGCAAAAAGCAGGCTGACTCCTCTTTGCTCCACTTCTCAATTCAACCAAATTTTTATACACATACAAACATGATATACAGAAAATGCTTTCACATTCTCTGGAATTCACCCCAGTACTTATAAATGTCTCTTCTTATCACAGAACACAGATACTTAACTATGAAGGTTCAGTCTTCTGTGAATGGGAAGGAATGAGAGATGGATGGAGAGAGGGAGGAAAGGAGGGATAGACAGAGACAGAGAGAGAGACAGACAGACAGACAGACAGACAGACGAATATACCAACAAGATCTTTGTAGTATGGCTCTAAATGGAACTCATCCGATTTCCGACTTCTACTCCTATCCTTTTTACTGACTTTCCTCTCCTCCAGCTAATTATGTTTGAAGATAGCATGTGACTAAAATACACAAAATTATATGAAAATATTATTGTACTTGAATTTAGTCCTATGACTACATAACAAACTCTACTTGCAATATGAAACAAGGAAAGCAATAACACACAAGTTAATAAAAATTACTACCTTTTCATTGTAATTTTAATACCCTAAGATTCTGTCAAAGAACATTCTATTTTAAAATTCTCTGGATTGAAAATGAAATACAAATAAATTAACCCTGCCACTCTCATAATATTAGTCCCAGGCATTTTTTTAAAGTAGACATATATTAAAAAGAAATAAAGATGCACAGTCTAAAAAGACAGTAATATTCTTTAGTTTGAATTTAGTTGGAATTGATAATTCTGAACTGATAAATAAATTGACATGGGAACTGAAAATCCTAAGGGTCTTTATATTTTAGAATTAGTATTTTCTGACTGTAAGAGGCTAAAAATATTTTAAATGGTTCATACTTGAAGTGGGAAATGAGCATACCAACATGGGATATGAGAAAAAAGTTAGAAAACAATGTTTAGAAAAAGCTTTTCTTTTTTTTTGTTCAGTCAAAATGGATCAGCTACTCTGAAGAATGGCCTTTCCTTCTCCATTTAAGCCTGGGCAGCTGATGACTGGGAAGCTGGTATCTGGGCTCCAACACTTCATTGTTTTGCCAAAGTTTGTTCAACACTGACCTCCATTTATCCCCTCCTCAGGCAGTTCCTCGATGGCTGCTCTGGAATGCTGGTAAATAGGGTCAGGGTGCTTGGGGTCACTCAAGTCTGCAGTCAGCAGTCATACTGGACATTCTTTCACACTCACCTCTACAGCAGGACCCACACAGTGGGTGCAATCGCTTGAGCTTCTACCCCAGGCAAATTCAATTTCCTTAGCCTCTACTCCATGCAAATTCTCTTGTGTTCACCATCTGTACCCTTACAAACCAGCCTTCACCCACTTGCACACACCTGGGGTACTGCTGAGGTCTTTTTGCCTATCCCATGTGCCGTACACCACCATAAAGGTCCTACCACACAAAGCCAAGCATCTCATCACTGAAATGATTTAGAGTTCTCACCGACCCAGAGGAACCATCTTAACGTCACACCTCCTCTCTAGCCCTGTGCTCCACTGTAACTTTACATTTCATCCAAACATTTGCTACGTCCCTAGTTGGCCAGACTTTTCATTGCTGCATGGACCTGACCACTCTGTCTCCTCCTCTGCTGTGCTCGCTCGGGACAATGCTGAGCAAACTACTTTCTTATCCACAAAAGCAATTTATAAGCGGCTTACACTGTTTTCAAAGTGAAAACAGCTGAATTGATGAATCATGAGGTTTGGGGACAAATTGTTAATAATCTACTGTATTAATGACCAAAAACTGATGTTAACATCAACTTGCCTTTCTAATCCTTAGCTCAATCAAGGAATACATGAAAAACAGAAAGACGAACCTAGCATTTCAGGATTTCAGCTATTTTATTTACAACATACCGTAGAGTTCTGCAAGCATGTTTACAGACACAATGGACTGTTTTCTCAAAATGGTCCAATCAAGACAGGAATTATTTTTTCTGCTCTCAGTTAAAAGTGAAAAAAAAAGTTTTACAATAAAATATGGGCTTCTAATAATCAATATTTTATAACTGCCAATGGTCTTCCAGTTCTGTCCTAGTTCTTGAAATTCAAAGAGAAAATAAATACTGTCTACAACCTTTTGTACGTTTTCATATTATTTCTTCTCTGCTTTGTCAAGGTGGAAAAGCATTAGAGATGCCATCTAAACAGCCCCAAAATAAGAAAGATAACCAATCTCCCCAGGGGCAGAATCTGGGGCCTGGAACAGCCTAGAGGGCATATAAACTGACCTGTTAATCCTAATGTCAAAATCCTTACAGACCCAAAACACTAAAAGATCCTTTCTTTGACTCTACCATTGTTTTGTGCAAGATTTTCTTCCTGTTACTCTTTCTAAACTGTATGAATTATAATGAATTATTCCATTTGGAGAATCAGCTGCTATCATTATAGTATGCAACATCTCAGTTTGTATTTGGGGTTAAAAACACAATATTATAATATTAAAATATCAACTAGTAGTTTAGACTCATTAGCAATTGCTGCAAACCAAAAGCATGTGTATAAAATAAATTTAAACTAGCATGTGTAAAAAATTCACTTAAGTGTAAGTAACTATAAAGATAATAAAAGAAATATCCATATTTTCTTATCCAAACATGAGCCAGAAGATATTACTGTTAATGAATTACAAAATATCATACATTAGAGTGCAGTGGCTTATGCCTCTAATCGCATCTACTCAGGAGGCTGAGTTGAAGGATCATGAATTTGAAACCAACCTGAGCAAACAGCAAGACCCCATTTCAGAAAGAAAGAAAGAGAGAGGGGGGGGAAGGAAGGAAGGAAGGAAGGAAGGAAGGAAGGAAGGAAGGAAGGAAGGAAGGAAGGAAGGAAGGAAAAAGAAAAGAAAAGAAAAGAAATCACACATAATATATTTATGTATGTATTCTAAACTATTCTGAGCTAAGTCTTACCCCATCCCCTTCCCCAACACCTGAGTACTCTTTGCCTATACAAAATAGAAACAGGAATTGAAACACACAGCCCTACATGGCCATGGAACCCATGTACGCAACTTGCTGGCTGAATCCATTACAGAGGTTCTTATGACTGAACAAGGACTTCACAATTATTCTCTAATTTCCTATTTAGTGGTTTTAGAATATTGTAAAAACATCTTTCCCCTCCAAAGAAAATTTAAGAATGAGTCATCATAAGTGGTACATGGGCCTAAAAGAAAAAAAGAAAAAAGAAAAACTTATTTCCTAACCTAGTTGGAACTGCATTGAATTGGTAGATTTCTTAGCGAACAGATACAAGTAAAAATGTACCAGAGAGACACTGAAGGAGAGAAGGAGAGAAAATCAACGTATGTGCAACAGCCACCTATCCCAGTGAACCTATGGCACACGTTATTGTGTTTTTAAGACAAAAGATGTTAAAGTTGTTTTTTTAAGACTGAAACGCCAGCACTCAGGTTTAAGTCTAGTGTTCCTGTAATGTGTAAGTGAATTTGGGGTTGCAGTTTGGCACTCAGTCTCTAAAAGACTTGCCACTGCTGACTTAGCCTAATCAATAAAAAACCATACATCAAACCACGGCTCCTCTGGATCACATCATTTCTCATTTCCCTTCTCTCCCTCTTTCCCCTCAGCGAATCACTGACCAGATCTCGGCATTTCTCATTGCTATGTGCTTCCCCAGTCCTTTTAAAAAAGCAATGTTCAACTTTTTCCTTGTGGTCTAGAATCAGCTGGAGGCTGAGTGGAAATACACAACATAGTTGCTCAGTACATAATATATATTGATAGGAATGTCAACCCAACACACTTTAAACATAATTATGCAAAATGTTTAAGAAGAATAGCTGAAATCTATATTTTTCTTAAAAAAAAAAAAAGGCAAACTTGCCATCAGCATGACACAGGGTGTTGAGCTAATCCCCAGGGCCCTGCCTGTCAGCAGCATCACCCCTGACAGATTTTTTTTCCCCACTAATAATACTCTTCACTCTGCTCTCAGTCTTTGTCATCCAGCATGTTCCTCTTTGGTGGCCTGGAAGTTTCACTCATCTTGTGAGCTCAGCAGCCAAGAGCAAATTTTATCTTCAGAATCTGGGTAATATTTTGAGAAAATAAACTGTTTCTTCTCAGCAAGCCTGTGCATATGAGCACTCAGGGTCTGATTTTCCAGTTTATAGATTATCTAATACCCTTTGCTCCTTTTTCCTTGCTTTTGGACATTTCACTGCTTATTAGCACTGCCACCGAAGGGTAGACAGGAAACATGAAAAGAAAGAGTCAAAGCAATTTTGCTATTTATTAACTGTTTATCAACCACAACAAAAACTCTTGTGGTGAAAGATAGTTGGCCAGTTAGTTTTTGAGTTGTCTGTTAACTGTCAGTTTTCTTTGTCATATGTTCAATTAAACCTATATAATTAAAGCTCAGTATATATTTATTTTCTTAATAATCCTTTACCCTTACAAAGAAGCAGTATTGTACTTTTGATGCAACTTTGCTAAGGTTCAAAACAACATACAGATTAATAATATGAAAGATTTGTATACTATTAATTTCAGAAATAGACAAATTAATCTAATTTCAATGAAGAAAAATGTCTAGTGACTTATCTACTATATGAAATTTAGAAAATATGTTTTATTAATTATACAATAACCAGGTCTTAAAGTTCCTCTTTTACCTGACACTATAGCACAACTACTGACAACTATGATGGAAAAACAAACAAGAGGAAAAGAGGAAAATGGTAGGTTTTATCTCTTAGATTAACTTTGTAGCCCACAGCCATACTAAACTGAATGAGTAACTATCAGAAAGCTGAGTGAAGGGATATTTATTATAAATGAAGACCATCTGTAAGAGATAGGGTACTCATTCCATTTAGAAGTTTCCTTTCTTTTTCCCCTTAAAATATGTTTGTGTTATGGCGTCTTAAGGCTATTACAAGCATGGCATTTGTTACCACAACCTCCATTGCCACAGTAGACCCCACTCACCCCTCTGGGAGCCACGAACTGCTCTACTGTCAGCTTCTTATCACCAAGATATTTTCTGAGAGGGCAGAAACACCTAAAAGCTCTTGAAGGACAAGAGAATGTTCTATTTAACTATTTAAACACAGCAGAACTAAATATTTAGACACAATAGGTCTTACTAAATATTTGCAAAAATCCCCAGAATGTAGCATAATGGTTTACATAGGACCCTAAAAATGTATGCTTTGCAAAAGGATTATGAGAATGTAAGTCACAATTTCTCTGCTTGGAAATAATGAATTACATAAAAGGTTAAAAACTCGCCACAACTGGACCATCAAGTAAAGGAAGAGGAATTACATTCAAGTCTGTGATACCATGAGGTATCATCCACAGTAACATGGTGTTAACTTCAAAAAACAACATTAAGAAAACATAACGGTCCTCACACAGGACATGCTTGCTTGGACCCATGCTGAGAGCTTCTGGTAAATCAAGAAAAGAAAATTCAACTGTCTCTGATTATGGACACTCAGACAGACAATCAAAAAGATCTGACTAGCATAAGATCTGGACTCTGCCACTATACTACTGACAGAATTCTGTATGTTGTCAGGTAGCAGAGATTATCATGTATTTCATGTTTATAACCGTATTAGATGTAAGCAAGCAGAAATACATCACACTGTTTCCACAAGACAAAACATTTTTACACAGAAGACAGCATTAGAAATGACAAGGAACACAGAAAAATGTAATTCACCTACTACTGAAATTCTTACTTTCTTACTACTGAAATTCTTATTCAGAAGAACCAATGCAGTACACACAACCTGTGGGTATATTAATAGAGCTGTGAAAAGAACTAAGGTTTTCTGAGGTTAGGAAATTGAGAACATTCCCTTTTCTTGTTTTCACCTGTGAATGAGTATCTGTCACTTATGGGACAGCATGAATAGATACGAAAGATCAAAAAAAGTAAATATTTAAACTGTCACTTAAAATTAGCATAATATGAATTTCATCTACTTAATTTCTATGCTGCAAGGATAAATAGTGCCCTATAAAAGTTACATTCTTTTTTCAAAAATTTCCCAATGTGATCTTTTCAGCTAACCAAATGTATGACATAACTTACTTTGAGGAAACTTACAACTAATCCAAATTTGTCTGTTTACAATCACAGGATTTTAAGTTATTTTAATATTATTCATCATATAGGAATATTGCATATTGTAAGAATTAGCTCATTATCATAAAACCAAGTATTCTATTTGAAATAATATATCAATTCACCTTAGCATGTAATCCACTCATAATGTCAAAGAAAGTTTTACTAAATTTGAGCAGTAATTTGGGAGATTGAATAAATCAAAATGCACAATAATTAATAAGGTGTATTCCAGAGAGCACATATAAGCTTCTCTCTTAGGCTAATTCCAGTAGCTTTAACCCACTATCACTTGATCCAAGATTACTATGTAAAAAAATAAATAAGGGCACGCATCACTGTCTTAAATCATTTGCTATCCAAACTAAGGAATGAAATAAACTTAAAGAAAAATAGATATCTCTTTTTAAATTTTGCTTCCTGGCAATTGTCTTGTGACTGAATCTTTAAAACATTGCCTTATATATTCCAACATTCATCTTCAAAAGATAATCTCCCCCTTTTCTTCAGAGTCACCCCATCATCACTGTTTTACACCTTTACAACAAAACTAGCAGCATTCTTCACATGCCAATTTAAATCTCTGAATCCTCCCAATCATTTTGTTGCTTCTAGCTTTAATAAGCTAAAACTCTTCTGTCAAACTCATCTTTGCCCTCAACACTTCCAAAACTAGTAGTCATGTCTCAAGTTTCATACACATAATTGGTCAGTCTCCCTCTTCCTTTCTTTAAAAATACACTTATGTCTGGAACACACTCCTGCTTCTCCTCCCATCTCACAGCTCACTTCTCTCTTGCGGCACCCTCTGCCCCATCTCGGTTTTGGAATGGCCCTTCTTGGAATTCTTTTACCCCATAATTCACCTCCTGTCACTTTAAAGACCATATTTACAAAGAAAAATTCCAATTGTAGAGCTCAAATCTCAAGGTCTACATTTCCTTCTCACATGACATACTGCAAATTTAAATTATCAAATTTATGAAGTGATATTAATTTAACATTCACAATTTTGATTTCTACCACAAACTTACTCATTTCTTCATATTTCTACTTTTAGTTAATAATAATGTATTTCAGGTAAAATTTCTGGGATGTCTCTACTTTTTCTACCCTTTTTGTAACTGACTAATACTTGAGGAAATCCTCTTCTTATTATCACCAAATTAACTTCACAGGCTAATAACAGCTCTTCTTTTTCAGTTACCACCTAATTCAATTCATGATTGTCAAACTTTATTTAAACTCTGTCCAGTTAACCCAGGCAAAGAAAGTTATCTCTCTAAAATACAATCCACTTCATATCATGCATTTACTTCGTATGAGCCCATAATAAACCTAAGGTACCGAAACATCTTACGGGTAACTTTTCAAGCCCTACAGGCTCTGCCCTAGTTGTCTACCAGTCCTCGTTTCTTTCTATTTCCTCCTACAAAAATACTACGCGTCATCTCCCGCCAGCCCCACATTTTTCTCCATGGCACTGATAATAACCTAACATTAAATCACAAAGCTTCATGTTTACTGAGTGGTCTCCCTCAAGAGACTATATGCTTCTTGAAATGCAAAAACATAGCTTGCTTAGTCAATATTTAAATTCTAGGAACTAAAAGCAGTACTATGTATAGGTTCAGAGTAAACACTTGCTGAAAGAACATTCTCCTAGTTAGCGAAGCTTACTACATGTTGGTAGCAAGGCCAATATTACCCTGTAGTTTCTGCAATTTTGACTTCTGGAATTTAATGATTTTGATAATGAAGTAAATCTTTAAGGTTACTTAGGATAACTTGGGTGCTTACAGCAATAAAATAATTTATTTTTAAAGTAGTATTTTTAATTGTCTTGGTATAAAGAAAAAACTTTGAGCATTTTAATTATACTAAAATCAGCTGCCTGATTTTTTATGAGCAAAAACATTTGTCAAGGGTGACTTAAAATATAACACGCGCGTGCGCGCGTGCGCGCACACACACACACACACACATGCACAGAGGCTTTTATGAGCTCAGTCTCTGGTGTTCACCTCTGGCTTCCCTTTCATCTATGTAGGAAGCTTTCACTGAGTCAGGTCAGCCTCAGCGTGATTTCCACTTTGTGAGCAACAGTAGGGTGAAAGCTCAGCAACCTGGAACAAGAATTCAACCCAATGAAGAACTGTGAGCCTGTTGTTTCTTTATGCTCTACAGTTTGCAAGTGATATCAAACTCATGCTAATATTCCTCATGGGTTTCCAGTTTGTAAGTTCCATGAACTAAAGTAGACTGCACCATCCAGCCAGCCTCCTGAGCAAGTCTGCAACAAGGTTGCAGGTTAACACTTTGTATGTAATGTGAAAGGAAGAGACTCTGAAACTAGAAAGCAAATAAATCCATCTTCCTCAATCTGCTAAGAGCTATTTAGAATATCTGGTTAAGATATATATTAGTGGTAATTAACTTCTCACCAATCAGCACCTTCATTGTAAGGGATTCCTAAAATAAGTGATAGTAGTTTTTAGTTTCATATTTCCTCTTATGTTTCCTTTCTCAAAATTCACTCTTAATCTGGCCATCAAGTGTGGCTATATGAATCCTATTTGACTGCATTCTTTCTTTCAGTTCCTTCCTTTTTTTTCAAATATTGAATTTTTCTTTAATTCAGTTAATATAATTTTACAGCTTAAGAGAACATTAGTCTAAATCTCATTTTAGGGTTAATAAAACTGACTAAAGAAACTATAACTTTCCAATATTGCTCAATTACCTATCTATAAAAATTGTGATTTGGGCTCAAACCTCTCAGATTCAAATCTAGAAAATGTTTTCAACATATCGTAACGTTCCTCTATGTTTTTCACATTTATCTGAAATTTGTGTCCATACCAAAAGACTAGGATTAATTAATCAATGTAAATAACTGAATTCCACAGATATCCTTAATGATCAATTCCAGAATTACTTTAGTATACTCTTTGTCCTTTAGACATCCAACTGATTATCAAATTTTACTCTGCTTTTAATAACCTATTATTACAATTAATAATTAATCATTAATATTGTCAAAGGACAAAGTCTAACACAGTAAAACAATTTATTCATACATTTAACCTACTTTTGTATTTTCTACTTACATAATTTTGTTAATGCTCAAACTAATTGGCCCAACCAACCCTCTGCTCATGGAGTTGGTATGTCCAGGAACTCATACAAAACCTAAAATTACTATTAATCAGGCAAAAATTACCTGAAAATATGCATGGGCATTCACAGAATTCAACGTTTAACATTATATTTAGTTATATCTGCATTTCCGTCAACATATATGGCTTGGTTTGTTTTTATTTTTGTTTTTGTTTTTTATTTTTTGTACCAGGAATCAGCCAGAAACCTGCACTTGACAGGCAGGAGCCAAACCGCTGAGCTATACGTCCAGCACAACATATATTTTGTAGAACGGTACTACCATAGAGATGTTTCACATCACAGTCTGTTAGGAGACCCAGCTTTCCTACAGCTAAGCAGAAATACTCTAGTTAGACCCTGCCTGACAAACTATTGCATTCACTATTAAGAATACTTTCACCCTTCCTGGTATTTTATTTTTTTGTTTTGTTCATTTTTCTCCAAGAGTAGTATTGACTGACTAATATACTTCTATTTTAAATTCGTGTAAAAAGTTACAGCACCAGACTAGAGACTTAATATGTCTAATGAACCAACCGTTGATAGGTCCTACAACAAAATTCTTACAGAATGTAAGAGACAGGGATAATATATATTTTCTTGGATTGAAAATAAAAACAAAAAACGCCTGTATTTATAATATATCACACTTCATTAAATGGTGTTTTTTCTGAGGATTTGGAAAACATGTCACATGTTTTCCAAGTAGGACAACAAAGCTACAACTCAGAATGTAGTGACACCTAATGGCAAAGATATCTTTGTAAGTCAAAAATACATTTCCTCATAAACATGAAAATTGTAGTAACACTAAGTGTTGATACTATCCAATACACTGTCTACAGTCCGACATATGGTAGTGATCCAAACGACATGAGAACACCTCACTTTTAAAAATAAAGTAAAATATACAAGTATAGGAAGGAAAACATCTGGATTAAAAAGTATGGTTTAAAGACTGTAATATCAAAAGAAAAAAATGTTAAAAAAGACTGTAATATCCCACTAATATAAAAGTTTGATTACATGTTAGAAGTCAGAGTTGAGTGAAATGTATATTCCCATTGCTCCCAACAATTTCAGCTAGCTTCTATTTTTTGGACAAGTTAAAAGTTAATCATTTTGATTTTTATTTTAATATTTAAAATTTTAGGAGATATTTATTAGATATGTATTTGACAAAGAATAGAAAGAAAGAAAAGGTCCTTAGCATAACAGCTACCAGTTGCATTACTATTCAGGACTCTCATTCATGATGTTGTCCACCTTCATGTACACCTGAATTGTACTTAAATAATTATATTGATGGTACAGAGAAGGATAATAATACCATATGCATTTTAGTATATTCCTAAAAATTCCTATGTTTTTCCCAAAACTTAGGGAGCAAACAGGTTCTTTAAGTAAAATGAGGATGAAAAATCATTGAAATATAGTACACAAAGAGCCCCTGAGAACTTCTGGGGACTATTCATTAGTCAGTGCAACTTATTTAAACAGCTGAAGAGGAAATACTGAGTGGAAGACCCAAGATACCTTCCTGAAATGTGTCTGCATTCTATATTTCATAAATTAGTTTTCAGTTCAAAAGTAGGAAAAAGTGACGCTTTGAATCTGTCATCTATTATTGTGTTAAATGTTTTGACACATTTTACTCACTCAATTTATACTTTAGTTTGCACAATCTTATAATGAAAATATTCTCTCAAGTGTCTCTAATACTCTGTAAATTGTTTTAGACTTTTCATAATGTCACAGTTTATGAATATGATCTCACAGGACAAAGAATCATCTGTTCAAGAGGAAATCATGAGTAAATTCTTCTTTCCTACTCACTGATGATGTGAGGTATTTTTCTACGACTGATAACAACCAGTGTATATGAGTGATTTGTGTAACATGTGAGTAAGTACAGTACTTGAATGTTCCCTTGTAGAGATATATAACTGAGGAGAGCTAATTTACAATCAGCTCTGTGAGCAAAGGAACCAGATAAGGAAACCAGCATATATTAAACTGTTAAAACATGAGATCCTCCATATTAGATATGAAGCAAAATACAAACTGTGCAGTTGACTGGAAACGCCACCTAATCCCTGCTTAATTAAAGCAGTACTCTAAACTCCTGCTGTGTTTAGGGAGTGCAGAGCGTGGGATGACTGATGTATGAAGAAAATATCAGCTAGCGTGGCTAATCTCAAAGACTTTGGGGCTTTCTAGCTACATAAATCAGAGAGACTTTTGAATAGCCTCATAAAACACCGTATCATTGCCATTCCACTCACGCCTTTTTGGTTCTTCCTTCAGCATGCCGATCATTAGAAAACTTCCACGCAATCAAGTAATGTGGGTTGACGAAATTACTCAATCAATGCACAGCCTCAAAGTAGAAGCATAATTCAAAACTGCATAGTTTTTATGTTAAAAGACCTTTCTTTCCTCAGGTCAAAGAAGATCTCAATGGAGGCAATTCATTTCTAAACACTCTGTGTGTGTCTGTGTGTGTGTGTGTGTGTGTGAGAGAGAGAGAGAGAGAGAGAGAGAGAGAGAGAGAGAGAGAGAGAGAGAGAAACAGACAGAAAGAATGAGAGGAAGGGAGAGAGGAGAAAACATGTAAATATTAAGTATATAACTCGAAGGAATTACAGTATCTTGGGGTATTAAGTGGGATTTTCATTTCATTCATTATGGTTTCACCATTATACCTCACCATTATAGTAAACTAATGCTTAATAAAACAGATTTTAAAATATCTAGTTGACTTTATTAAACCTCCTGCATAAAGTAAAAATGGAGAAAGACAGGTGAGAATTTCCAAACTACACATGAAGTGGTTCAATACCAAAAGAATTTGATATCTAAAAAACCTATTACAGCAATGTCTTTAATCTTTCCAGTTTGCCTGAACTACCTAATGAAGCTACTTTCTGCTTGAACACATCGCATGAGGCTGGGAGACCTTTCATTTCTGCATATCTACTTAAATCCCTACATCTGAAATATTTCCTTTCCCTACAGTTTCATCACTTTCATCCCTTTAGTCCTGAACGAAAACATTTCATCCTAACAGTATTTCTCACACTGAATGTTTACATGAAAGCATTCACCTACTAAGTAAAATTCTCTTTCCTTACTCAACCAAGTAAACTAACACAAGGCATGTTAACTGGTACCTGGCAGTCTCACTAGGGATGTTTTGTTTGAGTTCCTCACACTTTTGCTGAAATTGGGGTAAGGGAAGGCTGGGTAGTTAGGGAGGCTTCACTAAAATTCTATGTAGTCTAAAACAAGCTAATTCTCCTGTGCAATGCACTAATTGCATTCAATTTAAATTGTCTATGAAGTAACTATGTCTTTTGGTAGACTATACATAGTTAACCTACACGTCTAGATTTCCGAGGAGATATTTAATTTGTACACATCTTATTTTTTATAAAAATCTGATGATAAATAAGCCACATCACACTGACACACAATAGTATGCAAAGGGAAAAATACATCAGCTGTGCTCTATTTTGAAACAAATGCCCAGACTGCATTACAAGATAGTATTCATCTACTAAAGGACAGAAGAGCTGTGGATGTTTGTAAATAATGTATTCATCATGTACACCACTGACTAAGCAATAAAGTAGCATTTATTTACAAGCCTCTCCTTCTGAACGATGTAAACCCTAAGTCAGAAATTCCTAATCATAAAATGAACGTAAGGGTATGACGAATATATACCTGCAGTGTTGTTCTCCAGGCATTCGCAAGGAGACATAACTGTATATCCCTGCTTTAGGAGGAGCATAGTTCATTTCCAAACTCTTACAGGAGAATCGCTAAATCCCTCCCTGAGATCATAATCTCTCCCTGAAAACTTCTGCCCCACAGGCAAAAAAAGGATCCAGCGGGCAAGCTACCTAACGCTTGATTTACTTAACGCACAAATGCAAGACTGTCTGAAGCCTGACCTCATTACCCCAGCAGAGACACAATCCCCAGTTGCACAGTGGCGACGGAGGCGCGGGCAGACATGTTTACAGAGGGTGCCGAGCCAGCGAGGGTCTGGACGCTGCGGACCGCGCACCAGACAGAACCCCTAGCTCGTGAGGGCGCCGCCGCCACCTGCAGCCGGCCTGCGAGCGCGCGCGTGTGCGTGTGTGAGTGCGCGCGTCTGCGCGCGCACAATGCGCGCTGAAGGGGTAAGGGGACAGAAAGGAGAGAAACTGTGGCCCATCTGTCGCCTGGAACAGCAGAAAACCAAGCCGTGTGGATGAATAAAAGTCCTATGCCCAGAAAGATTCCCCAAGCTGGGCCTTGGTGCAGTCCACCAACCGAACCTGTGCTCGCCCGGGAAGAAGACAAAATTTCCGCAAGGGAAATAGTCCATGGACGCGGAGAGGGCTGCGGAGCGGCTCCCGCCCGACCTGCGCTTTAGCGAACGAGCAGAGTTGGGCCCCGGCCGCGAGCCCGCGTGACAGCAGCGCGCAGCCCCTCGCGCGCGGCCCGGCCTGCAGCGGCCGGTAGGTGGGGCCGAAGCACCTAGGCGTCCCGGAGCCCGGCTCCTCGGGGCTCCGCGCCTATGCACCCACCGGGCGCGGCGACTCGGAGTTCGCTCCCCGCGGGGCCTCACGCGCCCGGCCCGGTATCGCCCAGGGATCGGCCGCCCGCCCCTCCCGCCCCGGCACTGCCACTCCGCGCGAGACCGCGGGGCCCGGGGCTCCAGGCTAGGGGCGCCCTGCACCCCGCAGCCGCGCACTGCGCCCGCCCGGCGACTTCGCCGGCTCACGTTGCCAAACCACCTGTTCGATCCGAGGGGCGCCCGCACCCTCACTGCACACGCAGGTGACACCGCCCGCGTCCCCTCACAGCTCATTTTTCCCCCCAATGGAGCAAGTGTACATCCGGGAGAAAGATGGAAGGCAGACTCAATTAAACTTCCTCTGCCCGCACACTTGCGGCCCCGCATTCCCCAGGCCCGCGCGCGGAGCTCAGCCCGAGACACCCACGCGCGGCCCCAGCTCCACGGGACCACGGTGCTGCCGAGCCCACGCGGCTGCGGGGACCGTGGCGGGAAGGGGGGGCGAACCTGACCGCCGCCGCCGAGCACCCGAGTGCAGAGGGAAGCGGGAGACGTCGGCAAGGCACCCGCGAAAGTGTCTCCGCGGGGCATCTTTCTTACCGATGTGAATGATCGAATCCGCATTCGCCGAATCCCAGGTTCGAGACCACCAGACGCACAGAACCAAGAGCACGGGGAAAACTTCCATCTCTTATGCCGATCCCTCGTGAAGGATGAAGCTCTCCCAATATTTCAAAAAAAAAAATGCAAAAATAAAGAGAACCAGTCCGAAGAGTTTGAGGTCACGATAGAGTTTGGCGCAGCTAATTCTCCCGCTCCAAATTCCAGTCGCGAGGGAGCCGCGGTCGTCGCGGAGGGCGGCGGAGAGGAGCGGGGCCGGGGACCACCCCGCCGAGCCCAGTCACTTGGAGGGGAATCTCGGCCTCGCCGGACTTGTTCCCAGTTCGGCGTTAGAAACGAGTCCGGCCGCGGCCGGCTGGCGGCGGGCAGGGGGCGAGGCTGCGGCTCCGCGTGGGGTCGCGGGTCCCAGCGCCCCGCCGTCCAGCGCCCCCTCGCGCCGGATGCGCCCCCGCGCCGGTCCGGCCGGACCCGGAGAACCGCGGGCTGCGCCGCCTGCGGAACCGAGCGCGGGGCAGAGCGGGCGAGTCGCGGAGCCCCAGACCCCGGCGGGGCGGGGAGCCCTCTCCGGAGGGCGGAAAAAGTGAAGTTGGCGGCGGCGAGGCGGCGGGGAATGCGGAGCGGAGCCCCTTCCTGCGCGCGACGCGGGCGCGGGGCTGGCGAGGCGGAGACGGGAGGCGCGGCCAGGCCGGAGCG
Source organism: Hydrochoerus hydrochaeris (assembly GCA_004027455.1). NCBI lineage: Eukaryota > Metazoa > Chordata > Mammalia > Rodentia > Hydrochaeridae > Hydrochoerus > Hydrochoerus hydrochaeris. The sequence continues at coordinate 341,715 of PVLA01000678.1, read as the reverse complement.
CGGCGCCGCGGGCTGCGGGAGCTCGGAGCCTGCCCGGGCGGGATGCGGAGCGGGAGGAGCCCGGCTTCGGCGCCAGCCCCGCGTTGCCTGGAAATGGATCACCTAGGAGAAGGGGCGAGCCCGCGAGAGAGAGCGCGGGGCTGTCAGGCGGAGAGGGGAAACGAGAGTGGAAGAGCCTCTCTCTAATAACCGCCTCCTCCCCCTATCTGCAATAGGAGGGAGAAACAAAATAGTGTCTCATTTCCCTTGGAATCTTCCTTCAGCCGGGACTGAGAAAAAGGCAGGACTGTAAGAGAGAAGACGACGGAGCCCCCCGCCCCCTTTTTCCTTTTACGAGGTTAAAAGCAACCCAGAAAAGCCACCCCACTTATTTAACCTTGCTGTTCTCCAACAGGTATCAGACTTTTTTCTAGTCTTTGCCTGGAATTAGTCACATTGGTTGGAAACAAATTAGGGACATCTAGTCACTTAGGGAAAAGGAGACCTAGAAAGCTTTTAATGAGATTTCAATTATAAAGTTATAAAAAGCAAAGAACGTGCTAATTACCTTTATACACTAATTTTTTTTTAGATCTCCAGTGTATTTGTTTTTTAGGCAATCGGCATACAGAAAGAATCCAGATATCCTTTTCTGTAGCTACAAGCCCTCTATCAGAATAGAGGAAAATCGTGAAATTCGAAAAGAATAAATAAAAAAGGAAAAAAATGCATCAGTGAAACACTTGGGCAAAATACTGCGGAGAATAGCATCATAACCCATGCCGATGAATTCAGAGTGGGGAAGTAGACTGTCATCCATGGGTAGAGCTGAAGATGTACTGAATGACAGCCACTCGTCCCTCTGAAAGAACCTTCCGCAGGCTTATTCTTTAATGTGAATTCTGGATGGCTGGGACTTGGTTTCTCCTAATGAACTTAATGCATTTGACTTTATTGCAGACTGCAAATTTATTAACACTATCAAGTGCCCAGTTGAGGTCAGGCATTGACAATCCCAATATTGTTTCTAATATAATTATAATCCTTCGGGAAGTTGTTATTTTGGTTGTATGGCTGTCAAACCCTTTGACAGCCCCTTCTCCAACAGGGGCAAACGTCTTTTTTTCTTATTCTCTTGAGTGAAACTTTTTGTCTTAAATTGGGTCATTATTTCTGCAAACACAATTGTACATTTTAACCTCTGTAAAATACTTTTAATCATCATCTTTATCTTTCCTGAATATTCCAGAAAAACCTGTGATATGCTGTTGTCGCTTGTGTTTACCGCTCTCGGAAGACCTACACATCTCCACATGGTCCCTCTCTTTCACCAACTCAAGGACGAGTTCAGTTTTCTTTTGCCCAGGAAATGGAGTTCATTCCTCTCATGTGTAATAAATCTCACTTTTCTCTGTGCAGGCACAGCGCACTGCCTGCAAAGTATGGACCACAGCTTTTGCACAATGTATGTAGTTGAGAATTTCACTTTCTTCTGAATCTGAAACAAAGCAGTGGTGCCTGGAAGCCACCACCGATTCTGTTTTTCCAAGCAATTTTAACCATTCTTTTATCTTCTTCCTTCAGTAGTACACATGAATACAATATTGACTATATTTATCTTGTTACTGATGTCACTTTACTGTGTATTAAAGAGTTCTAATGCACTTTCATGAATTACACTTTGTTGATACAGATTTTTTAAAAAATGGATCACTGTTGCACAGCTTGCATCTATCATTCACATGAGCTCTGTAAAAGCTGATTATTTGCTTTGTAGTCTATCAAGAAAAATTTTGAACTAACTAATTAACATGGAAAGAACACCATATCTTAAAATCAGAGAGCTCGCTAGAATTTCGAAACCATAGCTGGCTCAATTAATAAATTGCATTTGTGGAGACACCTATCTATGATCATATTGCTATCATCTTCCTAGGCAACCTGTGTTCATGAACTATAAAACATTTTGATTATTCCTAAATCTTTCAATTTAATGATGTTTCAAGGTCAGTTCACATTTTGAATAGCTTGGGAGGCATTTCAGCTGGATCACTTAGGATGAATTTAGTCTGCATCTCTGTAGTCGGGGCCTGACCTATGTTGTATACTCTGTATTCCAAAACCACTGTAGGTGACTCTAATATGCAGCCATAATTCATAATTACTGTTCTAATATGTATACATTTGAAGGAATCTGTATAACACATCACGAAACCTGTTAGAGTTATCAAGATCATTACCACCAATCAGGAGACAGAGTTGAATGATAGATTAAAATCCCCAAAAAAGAAGAAACTGCAAAATTAAAATATTGGCTTATTGATTTCCAATGTAAGAATAACAATCTTTTCACTATATAAATAATTTTTATACTTAATATATCCTAATTAATTTTGTTGCAAGGCATCCAAGTTTAACCAAATTTTTAACAATGCATTAATTATTTTCTATTATTTTAGAAAATCACATTTACTATAATGTGATATTCAGTCATCTGGAAACAAAAATTTATAATGTGCGTGCTAGATATTAAATTTTAGAAAAGAAAAGAAACAAAATTGCTGGTTGTGTTTTTTAAATGGTTGTGTTTTTTAATGAAGTCTGTCTGTTGGTCTCATCAAGGTTGCCCAGCTTTAACTTAAAAATTATCGTACAGGAATGGTTGATGCATCTGTCTGCCATGCTAAAACTCAAACTTTGTAAAAATGTCCTAAACTCACTCAAGTTTTCTGTAAAATACTTCTTCTTAACTCTTTGGAAGAAAAGTGTTCCAGAACCATGCCATAATTCATGAATTTATTTTCCAAAGTTGAGACTTGTGCTTCATTCAGGAATTATTTGCAATATGAACATGAAATATCTGCAGAAATTGTAGACAATTTAAACAGTTTTAAGATGTAAATTATAGGGGGTATTTTTTATGAAAAAAAAACAATATCGGAGAATTTGCATTAGTGGAATGACTAAATACAGGCACATTGAATAGCATATAATTATGAGAAAAAAACAAAATAGAAATCACTGGAATATAGCATTCTTTCATTTTCAGCTAAAAAACATTAAGAATACCAGTGTTTATATTTTAAATATCAGCTGCTCACTATTATAACAGTAGTAAGTCAACCTATGTTAGTTTTTAAAATCTCCAATAATATTTCAATAACTTTAGTTTTTTAGTATAAAAATCTATACATATTTGTGAAAGCCTACTTGAAAAATAAAGTGAAAATTTAGTTTTCAAAATTATATAACAAAAAACAAAAATTTCATTATTTCGAATTCTCTAAAATTGTATCATTAACATTATAATTGTGGCTAGCAGCTGGCAGTATTCTAAGCACCTTAGACCTTTACATTAAGTATGGAAGAAAAATTATAATAAGCAATGACAGAGCATCTATATAGGTAGGTAGTTATAAATGGTAAATTATAACAAAAAAAATTTGTAAAAATGAAAAGCATAGGGGCTGGGGGTTTAGTTCAGTGGCATAAGCGCCTGCTTGGCAAGTGCGAGGTCATGAGTTCAACCTTAGTACCAAAAAAGAAAAGTAGAAACTATCCTTCATTGAAAGGCTGTAGGGGAAAACCTGTTTTTAGTACATCATAGAAATTCACAACTGAATGGCAGTTTAGGAGCTCTTGCTCAATGCCTTCCCTGAAACTGATTGCCAGTGTTATATTTGATAGACAACTTGGTGTTAGGAAGCATGGATTCTTAGCTTTTAACTAAACCTCACAAAAGTCACTAAATCATACATTCCTATACAATATTTCTTCTTTCCTTCCTTCCTTTTTCTCTTCTAAATTATTCTATTTCTTCTTTCTTTTCAACTATCCCTGAATTTGTGAAACAACACTGCTAGGGAAATACTTTCTCCTAACTCATTGAAATGCAAACTGCAACCAAATTCTCCAACTGGATAAATCCATAAACAAGAATATTTTACCAAACTCATCTACTATTGAGTGAAAACTGAATTTCAAAACATTTCCATTTACACACAGGAGTCACACGACACGGAAATTTTAGAAGCAGTGCCTCAGTTGTATAATTTGGCAGATCTCTTTCCATTGCCACATTTCCTCTGTCTGAAGGTCAATATGGCATTTCATGAGAAGTATTAATAAACATGAAACAATTGGTTGATGGAAGTCCAAGGATGACAGGTATCCAAAAGGGGTGCTTTGTTGAGATTGGCCCCCTCACTACATTATATCCTGTCCCCACAAGATGGCAGCCATGCTTGAGGTAGAGTTAGTTTACTTCCTGAATGTCTCAGTGCTTAACATTTCCCCCCGCCCAATACTAATGATTCTTCCTAGTTAGATACCCATGAGGAGGCAAACAGTAGCTTAAGTAATTTATTTTCATGTTGGTTGTTTGATTTTCTGAATTTTTATTTTTTCTGTTTAAAAGAAAAAAAACTTTCACATAGAAATAAAAGGTTACTATTATGAGGCTCTTACACTGTTTTGTTTACATCACATCTGATTTGGTCCGTTACTTAGAACTTTAATACCAACAGGACAATCTTTAATAATATGCCATTCCTGTATGAAGGGTAAAAGAAAACACTGGGATATTATTTTGTGATTCAGATCTGTGCTGTAAATATTAAAGCTTCAAAAGTAGTTTAACTATTTGCTTTTTGTAAAGAAAAAAAAATTTTACTCATCTTGAGGTGAGGAATTATATGTGGCCACGAAAAGAGTCTGTCAATCATGTGACTGGTCCCTCTGCTGTGGTCTATCAGTAAGGTGAAATGCCTAAGTTGAAAACAGAAAGAATGTTTGATGTCAGTGAATATCAGTTTTAATTTTGGTTCTTTAGAAAAGAAATCAAATGTATTTTTCTCCTGTAATTGAATATCTTAATTATAGAATTAACTGGTTCTTTTGCAAAATATTTTTCTAGACACAAAAGCAGCTCAAACACATTATGCTTGTGCAATACTGTATGTCCCAGATAATGAACTATACATTTGAAATTAAATTAAATTAAATTCTATTGCATCATTGTATATTTCATGAGGAAATTTTATATAGAGAAAGCAAAGTCTTGATCTGTTTAATTTCTTGTAATTTAGGATAAATTTAAATAGTATTGAGATCTCAAAGAAGCCATAAAACTTTGCAAACATTTAATTTTTTAGTGAGTAGATTCCTAATTCATGTAGATCTAAATGCAATTAATTCCTTATTCCTCATCTATCTACAAATTGGTGGTAAATTTAAAGTGCTCATGACAAACAAATGAACTAATTAGTGCATGAAAAGATAAAATGAAAACTTTTAAATATATTAGAATATTATTTATGCAGCATAAGCCATTTCCATACACTCCAAACTAAACAGATTATCCAGGTATCAAAATAGTCTATTAATAAGATTATCTCATCTATTTATAATTTCCAGAGTTTTCAACATAGGGAGAGATTATCTGTTGGTCTACAAAAGATAAAAGATGTTTTCCAAGGTTTCTTTCAAAGACAATAATAAAAACACTCTTAAACAGAAACCTAAATATGAATCTCTGCCCAAATTTAACTTGACCTATTTGCAGTATGGTTCATATAACTAAAGAGAATGCAAAATTTTAGGTTAGATTCCATAGAGTTTATCTAATTTTACTAGCATGAAATGAGTTATATTGTGACTACTTTAATTTCTTTCCTTATTTTCCTTAGTGCTGCTACTTTATCACATTTTCCAAGAAACAATTAATAAATTATTATATACAACATGAAAATTATAAAACTAGGATAGCATTTTGGAAATGTAAATGCCAATGTTTTGAAAACCTAGAACCATAATTTCTTGCTGTCATCTGAATATGGACAGGTCCCCCATAGATCAGCATGAAAAAGGCTTGGTGTCCCAGAGTGGTCCTACAGAGGAATCCTGGGACCGTTAGAAGTGGGCCTTAGAGAGAGGCCCTAGGGGCACTGGAAGATCTCCTTCAAAAAAGACTGGGAGACTCCAGTCCACCCTTTTCCTCTCCTGAGGATAAGGGTTTCCCCCACTACACAAGGATATATTATAGGTTGACCTCTTCAGAGGCCCAAAGTAATGGAGCCACTTGATTTTGTGCTGAAACCTCCAGAACCATGAGCTAAAATAAGCCTTTCCTCTACACATGCTAATTGTTCTGGGTATTTCATTATGGTGACAAAAAGCTGACCAATACAGGTCCTATCAGGTACTTTCTTTTATAAAAATCGAAGGATGAGGTTCAGTGGTACATACAACTGGAAAACGCTAAGTGGATTTTTGTTCTTTTACATATATAGTGAATATATACATATATATCAACCCATTAACCGAGAACATTCCAAATTTATTTTTAGCCATCAGATTCTCTTTTTATAGTACACAATGGAAATTCTTTGTTATTACTGCAATCCATTTTCTAAATTCTAAGCATAATACAATTTTATATATTTTTTTCTTTTATTTTGTTTTGTTTTCCCTCTTCTGTCTGTAGATGTATATACACATCTATAGACACATTGTATATACACATCTGTTAGCCACATTGCAAATCTGTAGGAAGATATACCATACCTGGGGAGAGATGGTATGTTATGCAAGAATAGGAATTCTCTATCATTGTCTTGAACTTTTCTGAAAAACAAATTCACTCTGAAATAAATACATTTTCTTTTTGGAATACTCTAGATATTTGCATTTGCTGAGAATATTGATACTCAGAGAAGAACATTGTTGTAATCCTAATAATAAGAAAATACTGGATAATCTATAAAAACATACATTTCCTCGAACCTATAAAAGCACTGAGGCAATTAAACAACAAAGCAAATTGAGTGGAAAAACCTCAGTGTGAGACGGGACATAAAAATGAGGACAGAGGGGGAATGTGCTTCAAAAGAAGCAGGCAAGCACCCAGACAAATGTGAGTGCATTATTGAATGGTGGAGGTGAGCAAAGATGAATTAGGAAACCCGAGAGTTGAAAAGCAATGCAATTTGCCCTTGGTTGTGGACTCTTCTATGCATCTTCACTGGGCGTTCAGGGGAAAGACAGTTAGCAGCAAAGGCTCTCCAGGACCAAAGACACGATGGGGGTGGACAAGTCTCAAAATAAAGTTCAATTCAAGTAACTTTTCTTCACAAGAAGAAAAATGTAAGTGTCTTACCTCCCAAAACCCAGGCAAAAATGCAATGCCTTGTATAGAAGCAAATTTCATTGTCCTCTTGAAAAGGTTAGTAAAGCCTTCCTGACACTACTAACATACAGAGGGTAGAGGGCAGAGTGCCAGAATCAAAGTTGTTTGTCCCTGGAGGAGGGACATTAAAGGTGCATTATTGATGAAAGCAGAGCCAAAAAGTATGTCTTCTGCATAAGATCCTGCAGGAGTGGCTGTCATGGCCAGCAGAGGAACGGGAAGGATATGGCCTCATTCCTGATCTTGGAGCTCACAGGTACTGTCCAAGAATGATCCTGCTTTAGGAAAAGATACATCCTTTTCTTATTGCCACAAGGTAGTGACAACTATCTACCACCTTTGCAGAGAAGAGACTAAAGAGAGACTCCCAGTTTGGTACTTTCAAGTGAAATCTTGACACAGGATGGAGAAGAAAACCTGGGGAAATCCTCTAGCATTTCAGTGCATACGCTTATGTGTGTTTCTGGCAACCATCCACGGAAAAGCCTGATCACTGTCTCATGTTGAGGATGCCCAGATCAAAGTAAAATCCCAGACTCAATTCAGTTATTCACTATCATTCTAATGGAAGAAGAGTTGCATACATTTCCAGCTATAAATGAGCTTTCCTTCAGTGTCTATCATCTTTTATTTCCCAGTGTTCAAAAAATTAAAAAGGCAAAAATGATAGCAAGTGAAAACAAGTCACTATCCAAATAAAAAACAATCAACAGAAGCAATAATAAGCAATTAATTACAGACATGAAAGCTAGCAGTCAGCAACTCTACAAAAGCTATGTTTTAATATATTAAAGACTATAGTGATAAAGTGAAACAATTTTAAAAGAAAGATGGAAATCATTAAAAGTACTGAGATTAATAGTCCTGAAAGTAAAAACAACAACAGCGAACCATGATACCCAAGATAAAATTATTTTTCATGTGTATCACTTGTCTGAGGAAGATGTTTGTGAAATTAAAGTTAGGCTGATAAAAAGTATCAAAATGAAACATAGCTTTTAAAAAAATACCCAACATATCATACAAGAGCTGAAAGACCACAACAGGTCCCTAACATGTGCATACTTTATTTATAAAGTTAAGGTCTAGGATTAAAACCCAAAAAGTACTACAAAATATAATAGATGATAAATTTTTCAAACAACAAAATACAAGAAATGATAGATGCAAGGAAATCAAAGGAATTCCAAGAAATATTTTAAGAGTACAAAAGAAATTAACAAAAAAACTTGATTACATCATAGTCAAATGTCTAAAAAACAAAAATAAATACTTAATGTTGAAAGCAACCATAGAAAAACTGGAAATGTTACATACACAAAAACAAAGATAACACTTAGAAACAGTTTCTATCAAAAAATATATATCAAACTACTGGTGATTTCTGTAAAGGATTTACTTTTCCAAAAGGAAAAAAAAATCTATGGATTAGAACTCTAAATTGAGCAAGAATTCTGTTACAGATAAATACAAAACGAAGATATTCAGAAATACAAAAACTGACAGAATTTACTTCTAGAGGACCTTCACTATAATACAACTGTTAAAGGTAGATCTTCAGGCTAAATATGTTTGGTATCGATACATATTTAGATAAATGAATAAAAAAACTCTAGAAAGTGAATATGATGACACTTTTTTTCATTTCTATAATATCTCATAATATAAGTGTTTAAAATGACAGTAACACCTGGGTATATTAAGATTTATAACCAATGTAGGCAGAAAATGCAAAACAAAAGTAGCATAAATGCAAGAAGGAAGAAATGAAAATATAATGTGTAAGACAGTTACATGATGAATGAAGTGGTACAGTAGTATCTAAACATATATTGGCATAAATTAAATATGCATATTATATGTGTCAGACAGCAAATAGCAAGCAAAAAACAATTTTGAAAGATATGTAATTTAAAATAAGAAAGGAGGTTAAAATAATGAAACTACTTAGTTTGAAAAGCAAGAAAAAATAGTGTGACAACAAGAAATGATATCTGTATTTATGTGAATTTATGTGACAAAGAGACATGTAAAAGATTAAACCTAATCACATCAATAATTAATTTAAACATAAGTTAACAGAATATTTAAACATAAGTTATCAGAGTTGGACACATTGTATTTTTGTTTTCAATCATTTCACAATACATTAAAACCTTATTTTGATTTCTTTGGCTTGGTGGTTACGCAGAGGTCTCTTATTTATTTGTGAATGTTTCCATGTTTTGAGTTTTAGTTTTCTTCTCTTGAGACACAAAAAGACACTTAGTATGATTTTTATTTTAAGTTTGTTGATATTTTTTTTGTGGCCTAACATGAATCTATCCTGGAGCATGTGCTATGTACACATGAGAAGAGTGTGCCACTATTCCTCTGCCACTGGATGAGAAGTCTTGTACATATTTTTTAAACTCACTTGGTTTATAATGTTATTTACATCTGACATTTCTTTATTGGTTTTATGTCTGAATAGTATATCTGTCATTCAATGTGAGATATTTAAAGTCTTCTACTTCAATTTGTTGCTATAGTTTTTTTCAGATCTGCTGATTTTTGTTTAAATAGTTATGTGCTCTGATGTTGCCTACACAATTATGAGATGCAAGAAATGCAGTAATAAAAAAGGAAGTTTAAAGTTATAATGTCTAAGTTAAAAAAGAAAGATCTCAAATAAACAATAAAACTTTGTTTTATTTGAGAAAAATAGGAAAACACAAATTAAGCTCAAATTCAGGAGTAGAATTAAGTCAAATTTGAAATAGAACAAGCCAGAAAAAAATCAACACAACTAATATAGTAAAACTTTGGTTTGCAAGCATAATTCATTCCAGAAACATACTTGCAATCCAAAGCACTTGTATATTAAAGTGAGTTTTCCTATAAGAAATAAAGGAAACCCCGGTCATTCCTTCCACAATCTAAATATATCTATAAAAATGAGCCATGGCTTGGGGAAGCAGCAGGTGCCCCAGTGAGAGAATCAGCCAGCCTCTCCTGAGATCCGTGCCATGTTGGAATTTAGAGCACTGGGAAAGAAAGCAACCTGCTCACCTCCCTGGTAAGCAGCCATGAGCCTACCTGCTTGCGGGCTGAGAATCAAACATCCCCCACCACCAACACCCATTAGCAAATGGCAGCCAGAGGTCCGAGTATCTCTTGGGAGCTTGACCATGCAATATAGCAAATATGGGAAATTTCCTTCTTCTATCTCTTTGAAAGCAAATATTGTCATCATTGTTTTGCTTTGTTCTGATTAATTGTATTGCTCTATTCAATGTTCTGTTTTGATAAATTCTATAATGTTCTGTATTTGGTTTGATTTTGCTATACCTGATTGAAAGGATGACTATTGTGAAGATAGCAAGATATACTATGGTACCTATTGCTGTTATCCTGGTAACCTGCTGTGAAGTTCTATACCAGTTTCACTGCATTGTCTTATTTGGCTTTGTTCTGTCTTGTTCTGTGATATTTTACTACCTTCAAAACAATAAAAAAATGATCATAATATTGTAAGACAAACCAAAATAATAAAAAATACAAAATATAAAGAAAAACCAGTTAACTTTGAAAACCTTTGCAGCTGGTGTGAAGAAGAGAGAGGAGCATCATTATGTATGATGACTTTCACTATCAATAAGGGAATCACTGCTGTCTATTGGCTCAATGGAATCTTTTTTCTTTTTCTGCAGCTTTCCTAAGAAATCTATCCAATGACACTTGCTTTTGTGTCTTTGTAAGGATTTCGAGGAATGTGATACTGCATCGTCATTAAACAAATTCATCACTCTCACTGCTACAGCCTTATTCCATTGGAACTTTTTTACAGAATCTAGCTCTGTCTTCCTCATGTTGCACATCTCCCTAATCTCACTGGAAGGGAGGGAGCCCTCAAATTTTTCTCCTCCTCCAATGCAGATGAGATCTTCTCCATCCCGTCTTGCTGCTAGGAGAAGATAACCCACAGTCCTGTAGCCTGCAGCAAGGTAGCAGGGTGGGTGAGTGGGGCAGAGGTAGAAACAAGAACAGACAAGGAAGAACCACTGTCTCAGATGAGATCATGTGACATTCAGCATCACATACTAATACTGCAGCACATCGCTTTTTTACCAAGTTAAAATTTATTACGAACGTTTATTTGCTATGTGGAACACTCTCAGAACAAGTTACCTGAAATCCAAGATTTTGCTCTTCTTGGTTTTCTGAAATAATAATAATAATAAGCATTTAGTTAGACTAAAAAAAGAGAGAAGAAAGGTAATCTAAAAATTAATAGTAGAAATAATAGAAAGGGTGTTGCAAGGGATACTTCAAAATAAAAACACAGACAATAAGAAATTATATATCAACAAATAGGATAGCCTAGAAGAAATAGATAAATTCCAACAAATATGAAAATTAATGAGGCTAAATCAAGATGAATTTTAAAAAATGAATAGTCTAATTACACAAAAGTAGGTTGAAATAGTAATCAAAACTCTCCCAAGAAAAACCCAGGATAGATGAATTAATGGTTGAATTCTAACAGATATTCAAAAAAACTAATGCCAATCTTTTTAAACTTTTTTTAAAAAAGTAGTGGTAATATTCCCATTTACATTTAATGAGGCCAAATCATCCTAATACACCAGCAAGAAAAAGGCAAAACAAGAAAATGAACATAGGGATAAAAAAAATCTAAAAAAATATTAGCAAATGAGCAGAACCTAACAACATATGAAAAAAGATGATACATTATGACCAAATTGCATTTAATCTCAGAATGCAAGACTAGTTTAACATATGAAAACAAAATAATGTGATATGGCTTTTAACTGAAAAAATTACAAAAATTACTTCATCATTGCAAGGGAAGCAAGAAGAGATTTGACACAGTTCACAATTCTTTCATAGTAAAATTTTTCAGCAAACAAACTGTTAAAAGATATTTATCAAAATAATAAAGGCATTTGTGAAAACTCCATTGGTGACATTGTAATTAATGTAGAAAAACTGAAAACTTTCCTAAAGCTCTAGTATAAAGGAAAGATACAATTTTTTTGCCATATCTTAGTACTAGAAAGAGCAAGCAGTCAAGTAAACTGTTATGGTTTATACCTGAATGTCCCCCTAAGACTCGTGAGCTAATACACGGTGCTTTGAGGAGGAGATGGTTAGATCACTGGACTGTGGTACTCATCAGTGGAAAGTGCAGTCACAGCTTTCTAACTGTCACTTTGAATGTCACTTTGGGAGATGAAACATAGTCAGCAGAAGAGTCACAGGGGTGTCCTATGGAAGGGTCTGTCTCCCTGTCTCTGCCCTGGATCATTTTTTCTGCTTCCTGCTTTCATGCCATGAGATATTTCTCCTCTTCCATGCAATCTTGCCTTGGAACCAGCCAAGATTGGAGTGTCCATTATTGTGTCTCAGTGACAAGAAAGTAACTAAGACAAAAACAAAACAAAGAAAATCAATTGTCTTTAACTCTGATATGGCACTATAGAAAAGTGTAGAGCCTCCACAAAAAAAATTGATTGGAACTAATAAATGAATAGAGTAAAGTAGTATGATTATTAAAACATACAAAAATAAATTAATTGCTTTATAGCAACCAATCTGAATGTGAAATAAATAAAACAATCACATTTATACTAGTACCAAAAGAATAAAAATATATTTAACTGAGAAATGAAAGATCTATATACATCAAAGTATAAATATTGGTCAAAGAAAATGAAGAAAACATAAATACATTGAAAATATCCCAAGTTCAGAATTGGAACAATTCAGGCTGTTATCATACCCATAGTACTGAACACAACACATACAGTACATTCCACATTTAAATTTCAAGGACATGTATCACAGAAATAGAAAAAAATTCTGAAATTAATAGAGAACTACAAAAGACTCTGAATAATCAAAATGAGCTTGAGATAAACAGATTTGGAAGCGTTACACTTTTTTTGTCTTGTCTCTCTTTTTTAAAAATTTTATTTAAAGAGTGGGGAAGCAAAACAGAAAAAAGGGTAGAAACAATACAGAATTTCAAAAAAAATAATAAACAGTGAGAAATCACTATTTGATACATTATATATTGTCTTCTTGGATATAGTTTTTCAAGTTACAAAATTAAAGCATACAAAGTGGACATTCAAACAGTGAGGCTGCAAACAGTTCTGTTCACCATTCCAACAAAAACTTAGTAACATGGTTATCAATCCTACACCCTTAAGTATACATACAGTTATCTCTTTTAGAGCACTTTCTTTTCCTCCTCTTGCTTTTTTTTTTAAATTTCATTTAAAGAAAACATATTGAAACAGAGGGTAGAAACAATACAAAATCTCAAAAACAAAACAAAACAAAAATAGTAACCAGTAAAAAATCACTAGTTGATAATTATATACTCTCCTCTTAGATGCAGTTGTTCAAGTTACAAAAGTAAGGTCCACAAGTGGACATCCAAACAGTGAGACTGCTGTCAGTTTTGCTCATCTATCCAACTAAAACTTTAGCAACATGGTTATTAATTCCACACACTCAAACATACATGCAGTTATATCCTTTAGAATACTCTCGTTTCCTTTTTTTTTCTTTATAGTAACTATAACCCATTCTTGTAAACTACTTAGAAGTTCTACACATGTATAAGTCTCTACACATATACCTAGCCTTTCTGTATTAAAGGGAGAAACAAATCAAAACAAGTCAGCAATACAAATTCCTAGAGAAACACAAAATGAAAAGAACATACAAAAACACAACACTAGGTGATTTACGTTAGTCACTATGATGTCTCTTATTATTTTCAATAAAATTGTCTATATCGTCAAATATAATATAAACTTAGCATTGCTTTACACTATTAATAAAATCTAAACATTGGAAACATTATAGGACTTCAAAGGCAGTTAACAATCAAAGCAGAATGGGTATCCTATTGAGTCCTGTCATCCTCAGAGTAGTTGCCCCTACTCTCAGACTCGACACTCTCAAGTATACCAGATTCAAATAAAATCAGTCAAGATAAAACAGTGATATAACCAATTTTCTCTGTCTTATCTCTGCCATACTATTTTTCTGTTGTTATTTGTTTACTTTTCTCCTTCATTCCACTGTCTGCCCCTTTCTCTGAGGCCTTTCTGCCATTATTCCTAGAATCCTGGTGATTTTCTTCTCTCTCTCTAGAATGTCCTTCAGTATTCTTTGAAGGGTTGGATTGGTGGTCACAAACTCCCCCACTTCCTCTTTGTCATGGAAATATCTTGTCTCTCCATTAATTTTGAGAGACAGTTTTGCAGGGTACATAATTCTGGGTTGGAGGTTATTTTCTTTCAGGGCTTGGAATATTTCACTCCAAGCTCTTCTTGATTTGATGGTTTGTATTGAGAAGTCTGCTGTGATTTTGATGAGTTTTCCTTTATAGGTAATCTGTTTTTCTCTGACCACTTTTAATATTCTGTTCTTGTGATGGATTTCTGGGATCCTGATTATTATATGTCTGGGAGTAGATCTGTTTTGGTTGTAGCTGGCTGGAGTTCTATATGCCTCATTTATCTGAAATTCACTTCCGTTACCTATGTTTGGAAAGTTTTCATTAATTATTTCTGTGATTAGGCTTTTTATTTCATTTGTATATGTTGCTGCATCTTCATTCACATATTTTATTCTTAGGTCATAAATCCTCTTGTCATCTTCTAGACTTTGTATCATTGCTTCCTGGTTCCTTGTTATTTTTAAGAGATCCTTCCTTTCACGATCATGCTTTGCAAATCTATCTTCAAGTTTTGAAAGTTTGTCTTTAGTTTCTGTTAAAAGGTTTTGCCAGGTTTCAATGGAGTTTTTAATTTCCTGATATTCTCTTTGGATCTGTTTCATATATTCTAGATTTTGTTTATATTCTTCATCAAAGCCTTCTCTCCTTTCTCTGGGTTCCTCTATTCTTTCACTTGTGTCTACTTGAGGATTACCCAGGACTTCTTTTATTAATCTTCTTATATCTTGCTTCACCTGAGTTAGAATTTCAGATTTAAATTTGAGGATGAGGTCACAGATGTATTTCTTATTTCCGATGAGGCTGTCTCTGACATTACAGGTTTGCTGCTCTCAACCTCCTCTGCATTTACCTCTGTTGAACTCACTTTCCCTGGTTCCACAGTTGGGGACCTTTTGCTCTTTCTCTGTCTTGTCATGTTTTCAGCCCCCTTCAGACAGGTGGGTGTTGGAGGTCTCTGGGCCTTTCCTATTGCTTACAGTTTTTTCTGCAGCGCACTTTCTTTGGAAGTACCGCCCCCCAGTCTTCTGCAGATCTGCAAGTTGAACGTTGAGAGCTGGCTCCTCCCCCTACACCAGTCAACCAGTTTATGCTTCAACAAGTTTGTGTGTTCCCTGGGGATGCCACGGGCCCAGAAAAGCCTTGTCCCTGGCTATTGGGTTTCAACCAGGGGCATGGCCCTTCTTGAGCAGATCCCACCAATCTGCTTTGGACTAGGAGTCATCAGCAGACACAGCTTTGGGTTTTGATTCAAGCCAGCCCTGCCCACCTCCAAAGTGTCGCCCAGCCAGTCCTTCCGGTTTGGGGATTCCAGTTCCTGTCACTCACCAAAGTTTGTGCAGCTTGCCTGGCTGTTTCCACTCCCTGCTGCAGCGCCTCCTCCAGCCGAGGGTCTGGAGCTCACCAACCCCCGCTCTCGGCAGGGCCACGATCTCAGCTCGATCGTAAATCACCTGACTTTAAGATGTGCCCAGCGATTGGGGCTTGCCCAGCTCCAGCCCTCTGTCCGTGCTTCCTTTTCTTCTTTCTTTTTTCTTTTTCTTTCTCCTCAGTTTCTTCCTGGGTCATGAGAATTCCTCTCCTTTTGTCTGACTTTCTCCATTTTGCCAGTTCCCAGCATCTGAGTTGTTTTTATTTTTTTTTTCCTCAGAGAGTCTCTCTTATCCTGCCACCACTCAGTCGGCCATCTTTCAATCTCTCTGTTACACTTTATTTCAAATTATATTAAAAAGCTATAGTAATAAGACCAAAATGACATAAAAACTGTTCACATAGGCCAAGGGAATAGAAGAGCAAGCCCAGACATAACTCAAGCATATGTAGCAGACTAATTTTTTGACAAGAGCACTAGGAAGATTAAAAAAAAGAAAAAGAAACATGAATCTTCAGTACCTGGTTTTGAGAAAACAGGAGAGCTACATAACAAAAGGACACACTGAAACTGTGTCTTATGCTATACACAGAAAGGACATCATACTGGATTAAAGAGCAAAGCTCCTAAAATCACAAGAGTAAAAGAAAACAAAAGAAATTATCCTTGATACTGACCATAACAGTGTTTTTGTATCTCACACTAAAGTTTCACACACACTAAAATAAACTAGTAGACCTTGTTAGTGGTGTTGAAATACTACAACTAGAGCAAAAGGAGGTGTGACTGTGTTAAGTAAAATGTTCCTGCTCAGCAAAGAAACAATCGACAAAATGACCAAAAGTTTGAGAGAAATAAATTGAAAGCCATGCATGAAAAGGGAATAATATTCAAAATACTAACACATTAACTCACATAGCACAACATTTAAAAAATTTTTTTAAAGAGGTCAAGGTTCTTATTTACATTTTCAGTTTCTCACGCCAAAGAGACAATGTGATATTTACAAATGTTTACCTAATTTATTTCACCTTAGTGTATGGTCTCAAGTACCATCCATTTAGCTATAATGTGTATAAATGTCTCAAGTTTATCCTTCTGTATGGCTGACTAGTACTTCATTTTATTAAAAAAAGCCCATCATTTTTATCTATTTATCAGTTAATGGGCATTTGGATTGTTTCCAAAATCTAGCAGTTACAAACTATACTGCTACAAACATGGGTTCTCATATATCATTGTTGTATGATGCTTTTAATTTTTTGAGAAGATACCCAGAAAGGAAATAGCTGGGTCAAATGGGACCAGCAGTCCTAGTGTTCTGAGATATCTCCACACTGATTTCCATAATGGTTGCACCAGTATGCACTCCCACCAACAGTGGAAAAGGATTTGTTTTCCCCACAGCCCTGTCAGCAAATTTTACTGGTTGATTTCTTAATGATAGTCATTCTTTTGGGAGTGAGATGGAATCTCAGCATTGTCTTAATTTGTATCTGTTGAATGACCAGTGATATTGAACATTTTTTCATATATTTATTTGCCATTTCTACTTATTCATCTGAGAAGTATCTATGACCTAGAGAGAAGGGAAGTGGAAAGAATGAAGGGAAAAGATAAAAATGAGAAAAGAAGGATAAAATGGAAACAAAGCTTTGTAAATAAGGAGAGGAAGAGAGGTTGAAGGGAGGACAGGGAAAGAGAAAAAAAGAGGAATAAGGACATATCATGTACAGGTATAAATTCTCTATGATTAATACTATCATTATATCTAAGTGGTACTGATAAACTTAAAAAAATAAAAGAGGGAAAACAATTGAAAGTTGTTTTTCCCAAGGAGATACACATATGTCCAAGAGCTATATTTATATTAAAAGGTACTCCATATTTCTGGTCATCAATTTAATGCAAATTAAAATAATAGTGACATAATCACCTGGCACATGTCAGGGGGACAGTGGTCAAAAATATAAAAGATAAAAAAATGAAAGATAAATGTGAGAAAGGTAATAGAGAAGCACAAACCCTTACCAACTTCAGGAATAAATTAGTGTAAGTAATACAAAGAACATTATGAAGATCTTCAAATAATTAAAATTAAGACTACTGTATGGCTCATAAATCCAACTCTATGGGTTTTATACCCAAAGGAAATTAAATCCATACTTAAAGAGATAATCTACTCACAAACAATCATTGTAGCATTGTATATAGGCTTGGGAGTCAGGTATGGGGGCAACATGAACATTCACTGAGCTCTTGACAGATTAATGAAGAGATTGTGACATTTACATATGGAGAGATTATAAATGAAGAAATTCATTATATAATTAATGAGATTGTGATATTTATATATGAACTTTTTTCATACATACATAGATGAATATTTTCAGCCTTAAAAATAAAGGTTATACTGACACTTGCTAAAATATGAATGAGCCCATACTAAACAGTACTAAGTAAATTACAATGCATATAGGAAAAATGTAATGAGCTCACATGCAGAATATAAAACTATAGAAATCCAATCTTGAAAAAAGGAGAGTAGAGTCATGGTTACTAGGGACATTGAGGGAAGGATTATGCCTGACACTAACTTAAACAGTATACTTCTCTACCCCATGAACCATGTGTCTGAGTTTGTGGATGGCTGACTGTTGAGAAACACTTCCTTAGGGGTCTTGGGTCAGCAGTGTATCTTGGGCTGTCTTAGTTACTTTTTCATTGCTGGGATGAAATAACAGACACATGTAAATTAAAACAGTTTGTTTTACTTCACAATTTGTGAAGGTTTCAGTCCATAGATGGCTGATTGTAAGGCAGGGCAGCCTGACTGAGGAGAAAGAGTTCATGGCATGGTAGGTGCAAAGCAATGAGCCTTCCTTCTTTTTTCCCTTTTTATTACATACAAGTTATAAGCTCATTGGTTGGTGCCACCCACACCCATGGTGGATCTTTCTAATGTAGTAAATCCACCACTCACATCCAGAATTATCCAGAATTATAATAACCAATCAGTGGTCTAATCCAGTGTCCCACACCCAATCACCCAGTTATTCTCTAAATCCCCACCTATAAGTGCATGAGACTTTAGGGGACTTCTAGATATTAACCATAACAGAGTGTGTAGTCAAAGTAAATTCTTTGCACGTTTACATTTTGATTTTGTAAAGTTGGGATCTAGCCACTTCCTGAGATGCCCTCAGGCATGTTTGTTCTTATTCTGGGGCAAGATAATTGTCTTCTTTTAAACAGTGCTGATCTCTTCAAAGGCCACACCTTCTTTGGATTCAATAATCCTCCTTTTTTCATCAAACTGAATATTCTTCACATCTTTCTCCTCTGGTGCTTGTTTTTCATTCCCACTGTAAATATGCCCAAAATCAAATCAACCTATGCCACAGCCTGAATGTTGAGATGCCTTGAAATTTTGTCTGCCACATCAGTGAGTCTGTTACCTTTCAACCATTCTCACACAGTTTTAGAGAATGGACAAAATGGAAACAAATATTTTGTTATAAATTAGCACAAATAGTCTGTAATCCAATGCACAACAGAGCCCTTATTTTTATCTGAAACTTCCTGAGACTGACTTCTACTCTGTTCACTCATGTCAGTGTTCCAGTCTTCCAAGCTTCCACAAGAACTCCTGTTAAACTTTGCTTGTGGCATTCTCTACCCCAAATCTCCAAATCTTTCTAAAGTCCTTCCAAAAACCAGTTCCAAAGGCTTTTAAGCCACATGGTCAGAAAACCTTCCCCAGTAACAAATTTCTGTCTGTAGACTTTTCATTTCTGAGATAAAATGCTTCATGCACAATAAAGAAAAAAGAAAAAAAGATTTATGTGAGCATGTGGTATTATGGTTTGTATTTGGATGTTCTCCCCAAGACTCATGTGCTTATGGGGGGGAGGCTTTTCAGAGGTGGCTGAATCTAGACTTTGTAACTGATTCATTTTCTAGTGCTGTGATTGGCAGTGTGCTGCACCCACCCTGGGGTGAATAGCCTGCATGCATTATGGTGGAGGGAAGGAGGTTTGTTCCTCTGTGTAGCCCCTTTTGATCTCACTGTGTTGCTGTTTTCCTTTACCATAAACTGTTGTCCTCTGCCATGTGCCACCCTTCCTTGGAGCAAGCAGATTATAGACTGAAACTTCCACAAACTGTGAACTAAATTTCTTCCTTAATTTTGGGAACTGAGTATTATGTATCAGCAATGAGAGAAAGAAAACGAAGACACACAGTTTCAGAGGCTTAGATGTATAGCAAACTAGCTCCAAGGCAGAAACATCATGGTAGAGGGAAAAGCTGCCTCACCTATGCAGCCAGGGATTAAAGTCAGAGAAGAGAAGAAGAGCCTAAGGATGGGATAGCCAATGTCATGCTCCCATGACCACAAAGACACCCACAGAGAAGCTCTACTGATCTCCTAGGTATTGTCCATTCCCATCAAGTTATTACTAAAAACTAACTTCTACAGCTTGCTATGAAACTTTATATACCATTAAGAGAGTGTAGTGCTGTCAAAAGGACAAATATACCAGTATTACAGCAGAGAAATTCCAGAAGTAGACCTCCATAGTCCACTATCTTTGACAAAAAAAAAAAAACCAATACAGTGACAAAAAGTCTCTAATGATACAGAAATAGGAGAACTTCCACTTACAGTCAACAACACAAAACTAGACCTAGACTTTTCATCCTTCACATTAACTCAAAGTAGATCACAAATATTAATATAAATCAGACACTACAATATTCACTCTTCATATACAGCATGATCCATGAAAAAAAAAACTGATGAGCTGGATTTAATTATAATTAAAATTTTTACTTTGCAAAAAAATAATGTTAAGAATAAGAAGACAAACCACAGACTTGGGAAATACTTGCAAATGTATAACTGATAAAAGACTACCACTGAAAATATACAGGGCTAGAGGTACAGCTCAGCAGCACAACTCCTGCTTGGAATGTGCAGTTTGATTCCTGGTATAAAAAAGAAAGAAAGAAAGAGAGAAAGAAAGAAAGAAAGAAAGAAAGAAAGAAAGAAAGAAAGAAAGAAAGAAAAAAGAAGTAAAGAAAGAAAGGGAGGAAAACTAAATTCTCTGGTAAGAAAATGAACAGCTTTGTTTAAAAATCATCAAAGGAGGGAGCTAAAGATGGCCAATCAGTGAGCAACAGAATAAAAAACCTCCCAGGAGAAACAACTCATATGCTGGAATAAAACATTCTGGAAAGACCCAGACAGAGGGATATGGATCCTCTTGACACAGGAAGAAACTAAAACATAAAAAAGCTCGTCAAACATGCAGTCTAGTGCCTACAATTAGAACAGCTAAAATTACCTGACAAGGCATTTTCACTGCAACCTGACACATTTGAGCCAGCCTGAATTCGCAAATTCATGCCAGCCGGCAGAGCAGCCCAACTCCTTCTGCCACCACTCACAGGAGCCACAGCTGCGCTGAAGTCAGGGATTGGTGAGCCCAACAGAGAGCGGAGCTGGCAAAGGGACCTTCATTAATACATGGTCAGTGCTGGGAATAAGACCCCTCCCACAGGAAGGGCGCAACCAAATAGGCAACATGTTGGAATCGGACAGGAGGAGCCTGAACTAGGAGTGACAGTGACTTCAGTTGGTTACTCCCTGCCCAAGAGCACATTCATAGGATTTGCTTGGACTGGGTCGCACCCCTGGCCATGACCCAATGAGCCGTCCCAAATCGATTCCCTGTGCCTAGCATGCACTAACCGGGTAAAGGCACCTGAAGTTTAGCTGGCCCGGTGGGGAGGGGCTGGGATAAGCAGCCCCTGCTTACACCTCAGTGACAAGAGCAGGCAGGAGAGGGTGGAGGTCCTTCATCAGCATGCTTCAGAGGAACCATGGCTGACAGGGAACGGGGCTGGGACCTCCACTGTACACCTGTGTGGAGGAAGCTGGAACCATGACAGGAGAGAGAGGAGGAAGCCCCCAGCCCAGAATCCTGACAGCACTGATTCAGGAGAGGGAAAAACCAGGGAGACTGAGAGTGGCAAACATGCAACATCAGACATGGCTTCAATAGACATTAAGAGATATCTTTGAGATCTTGTAGATGAGCTCAAAACTGAAATATTAAATCAGGTAAAGCAAGATATGAGTAGAGTAATAAATGAAATTCTAAGCATCTCTCAGGAAGACATAGATGGAAGAAGGGAGGAACACAAAAAAGAAGAGAAACATTTGATAAAGAATATAAGAAAATATAGAATATAATTAAGGAAAGCTACTTAAGCATGGGAAAAGAAAATGACATTTGGTTATGTGAGGCATACAGAACTCCAGCCACCTACAACCAAAACAGATCTACACCCAGACATGTAATAATCAAGATACCAGAAATTCGATATAAAAACAGAATATTAAAAGCTGTCAGAGAAAAGAAAAAGATTACCCATAAAGGCAAGCCCATCAAGATCATGGCAGACTTCTCGACACAGACCATCAGATCAGAAAGAGCTTGGAGTGAAGTATTCCAAGCCCTGAAGGAAAATAACTCCAGCCCACATTGATGTACCCTGCAAAACTGTCACTAGAAATTAATGGAGAAACAAGATGCTTCCATTGACAAAGAGGAACTGGGGGAGTTTGTGACCACCAATCCAACCCTACAGAGAATACTGAAGGACATTCTAGAGAGAGAAAAAAATACCGGGTTTTAGGAACATTGGCAGAAAGGCCTCAATGAGTGGGGCAGGCAGTAGAATGAAGGAGAAAACTAGACAAACAGGCAGAAAAATAGCTGAGCAGGAATGAGGCAGAGAAGGATGGCTAGAATCTCTAACATAGATGGCCTTGATACACTGTATTGTTAATAGTGCACCAGGATTTAAAACCCACATTACTCACACCACTCTGCTTAGATGGATTATATTCTGTTCTAGTCATTCTACCTGTACTAGATTTGAGGGCATAGACAGTTATCCTAAAAATAACAGGATATAGTACAGTAATCATCCTTAATTTCCTATTAACTTAATCTAAAGCTCTGTATAACTTACACTGTTTTATCATGATTGATCATAATCGAATCTGGTTTGTTAGATCACTGTTTTGTATTTATAGATTTTATTCAAAGCAGTTATGATTGATAGTATCAAGTCTGAGAGTATAGGCAACTGCACTGAAGATGACAAGATTCACTAGTATATCCACTCTGGTTTGATTATTACCTGCCATTGACATTTTATAGTGCCTACAATATTTTATTTTTACTAATATTGTTATATACTGCTATATTCAATTATGCCTGATGATATAGACAGTTCTATTGAAAATAATAAGAACACAGTGATCATTGTAGATCACCTTGTCCTGTGGTTTTATACAACTTTTTGGTTTCATGTTTTTATAGGAATTTGTTTTGTTTTGTCTTGCTAAGTTTTGTTTTTCCCTCAAATAGAGAAAGGATAGAAATACATGTAGAGACTCATGCATGCATAGCTCTTTACACTCTCACTTCTTGACTATCTACTTTTTATGCTTTAATTTTGTAACTTGAACAACTATTTCTAAGAGGACAATATGTAATTTATCAACTAATGACTTCTTACTATTTATCTTTTTTTAAAAATTCTGTATTATCTCTACCCTTTACATGTTTTTTTCTCTTTAAATAAAAAAGGGAAAAAATAAAAATCATCAAAGCTTCTGAACAGACATGTTACCAAAAAGATGAAAACAAGCATATGAAACATCATTCAACATAATTAGCAATTAAAACTAAAACAAAATACAATCAGAAAGGCAAAAATATAAAATATTCAGTGCTGGTGAGGAGGTAAAATAACAGGAACTTTTGTTCAGTGCTGGTGGAAATTTTAAATAATACAGTACAGACTTTTCATGACACAATTTGGTCTTTCCTTTAAACTAAACACCAAATGATAGTCACCAAAATGAGTTGAAAACATGCTAATACAAATGTTTGCACCTAAATGTTTGTAGCAGTGTATTCATATTTTCAAAAACATGCCAATAACCAAGATGTTCCTCACCAGATCAATGGATAAGTGACAGTGGTTCACCAATACCACAGAATATTAGTGCTAAAAAGAAATGAGTCCTCAGGATATGAGAAGACTTGGAGAATGTTATTACTTAGTAAAAAAAGCCAATCTGAAAAGACCACATACTGTAGTGAAATACATGACACTCTGCAGCTGACAAAGCTGTGGGAGAGAAAAAATAATTTAAATGTTTTCCAGGGATTAACAGATTAAAGGATGAAGAACTGGAGCATAGAAGACTTTTAGGACAGTGAAACTATCCCACTTTAACATTAATGGTAGACATCTGTCATTACACGTTTGTCCAACCCATGAAAGGTACAAAATCTGATGTAAACTGCAGACTTTTATGACAATAATATAGAGCTTGATTAATGATAATGAACATACCTCTCTGCTGTGGGATTTTGATCCTGGAGAAAGCCATGCTTAAGTGGAACAAGGGAGTCTGTGCAGATTCTGTATTTTATACCCAACATTGCTATGCAGTTAAACCCACTTTATACACTATGTTGTGATTTTCATCCCAGTCAGAATGGCTATCAAAGTGTACACAAAACATTAAATGCTTGTGAGGATGCAGGGAAAATGTATCCGTCTACATTGCTGATGGTAATATAAATTAGTACAAGCACTTTGAAATTCCATATGGAGTTCCAAAAAAATCAAAACAAACAAACAAACAGAAAAACCCCAAAAACTGAAAACAGAACTACAGTTGATGCAGCTGTACCATTCCTTGTTATATATCCAACCCATTGGAGTCAATATCATATAAGGATACATGAATACCCATATTTATTGTATGGTGGCACAAACCATACATCACATGGAACCAATCTAGATTTCCATCAGCAAATGAATGGATAAAGAAAATATGGTATATATACATCAAAGAGAATTATAAGTCACAAGGAAGAGCAAACTTCTGCCTTTTGTAAGAAAATGGATGAATCTGGGACCATCTTTTTGAGTGAAATAAGCTAGACTCAGAAAGACAAATATGACATATTCTTTCGAGCATGCAGAATCTGAAAAGATGAAAAGGAAGTAGAAGGGAGGTAATTATTAGATAAGAAGGAAATAATAAAGAGGGTAAGAGGTATAAAGATGAGTGATAGAGTGGGAAGATATGAGAAAAACATATAAGTTAATCCCCACAAAATGTGAAACCAAAGGGAAAGACAGGGCAGGAAAATGAGGGGGTGATTATGATCAATCTATGTTAAGTGCATAAGTGCATAAATGAATCTGCCAAAATAAAATCCCTTCTTCTGTATAATCAGTGAAAAGTGAAATCACAACCAAAAAATTAAATCTATTAATTTTAAAATATTCAAATGGAAACTTATCCAAGAGATGGACAAAGAAGCACCTAAAAGATTATTCATTATCATTAGTCATTAGGTAAAATAGATTTAAAACAGAAGTGGGTATTTCTATACATAGACAAGAATTGTTTATAATAAATGAAAAAGTGTAAGAAAAAAGAGACCATAGAAATTGTGGGTGAGAATACGGGACAATAGGAAATAGTATGTATCTCTGGTGGTAGAGAAAAGTAGAACAGCCTGTCTGCAAGACGATTGGCAGTTTCTTACACAGTTAAACATGTAACCGTAATTACATATAGCAACCTCCACCAGTATACTTACTCAAGGGAAATAAAAGTACATGTCTGTATTTGACTGGTGCATACGTGATATAACTACTATATTTTACATGTTCAACCTGGAAATCAAATATCCAAAGACCTATTAAGAGATAGACAAATTGTTCCATACCTATGCAGACTAATGCTACTCAGTAACTAAGTTTAACAAACTCTTAATGCAACAGTAAGTCAGATCTCAAAAATATATACAAATAGAATTCAGACATATGGAGGTCTATATAAGGCACGGCCTATTGACATTTAGCAGAAAGCTAAACTGTAGGAACAGAAACCAAATCAGTGGTTTGGGGAACCTTTTAAGGATAATAATGTTGTTTCTTAATGAGAGGATTATAGATTTGCATACATTAGTGAAACTCATCAAACTGTGTAAAGGAAATGCTTTTATTCCCTACATATAAGTTGTGATTAAATGAAACTTGGAAAGTGAATTACAGAACATGAAAACACATGCCTTATTCTTCACTGTAATACTCCAAAAACATGAGCATAAAATGTCAGGTAAATTCAACAAACAGCTGGCACATTTCAGCTACAGCAACAAATATTAATGTAAGTTTTTGATTGATTTCTTTTTCTTTAATTTTGATGGATATACCTACCATATTGAAGTAGTTAATTTGCTCTAATTTTCTACATTTAATTTAGCAGAAAGGGCAATTTTATGGAGGTTATTGAAATCTGAGTATTCAGAAAGGATTGTTACTATCCTCGCACAGAAACATTTTCTATAACCCAAAGACATAGCAGAAAAAGTTAACATTTAACAATGCAACTCAATAAATCCCTTCATTAATTAAATAGGCTTAGAGACATCACAACTTTACTATTTTAATGTGCTTTCAATGAATAAGCCTTTATATTTCATTCTGAATGTTAATTTAGAACCAGTCCCAAGAGTCTTCAGAATATAGAGTTAATGCTTAGTCATTATCCATTTTTATTGTTGTTCAAGTCATCCATCTTCTGTACCCACTTTTAAATAATACACTTTGTCAAGGATTTTATGCTTGTTAAAATAATTATTGCATTAAAATAATGTTTTAATATCCAACTCCTAATTATTGTACATGGATATTACTGAGTTTCCAAAAGGGTTACTTGGAAAATGTTTATTACATGTTTATTATCATAGAATACATATATGTATTTAATTAGGATCATGCATTAATTTCCTCATAGCTGAGCAGTGGTAAGTGCTTTTTATGTTTTGACCAAAAAATAATTCTCAACTCTCAAAATATCTAATGAATATAAATGTTAGGATCTGCCTGAAATATCATGCATTGAAGCATTAAACATAATTTCCTCTCTCAGAATTTGGATTCATATTTTTATCATGACAAACAGCATCATTATAGTTGACATTTTCTTTATTGTACAATATTTCTATCATAAATTAAGATAGAATCATTATTTCTGATGCTATGATGAGGAGGAAACAACTAACATGATAAATTATTTGTAATGGCTTGAAAAATATATTTCACAGGGAAAATATTGTTTTGCAATTATAATAAAGCAACCATACTAAAGAAGCAATTTTTTTTCCCTTCTGGAAAATTAAATTTACAAACAAACATTCCTGAATTCCTCTGAGAAATGTTCTTGTAGCCTTATAAATTAGTATATTTTAATCATTTGTACTAATTCTTCTGAACTAAATTAAATGTATTTTTAAATATAGGTTTTTAAGTAACAAACATTACTCAGGTTGAAAAATAATCTTCTTAATTTTATCCCAGTTATGACCAATATGTCTAACTTGCATAACAAAGTATCATACCTTTGAATCTTTCTCATTTTGACTCAGATGGCCTCATGTTAAGGTACTGAATGAAGAAGAATCATTTCTCGAGTGTTTGGAAATGCAGCTGTTTAGTTTATATTGCTTGTAATTTCTTCTAGTCTTTTCAAGACAAACACTGACAGCTACAAAAACTACACAAAGAACTCTAAGGGTTCCTTACTTATATATATATTTTCCAGTTTCTTGGATTAAAGAAACAGCATTCACAGTTGATACTGATAACCAGGACCAATTGTTTCAAAAAGCAACAAACAGATCATCTAATTTGGGAGGTACTGTTTTTCTTCCCTCCCCTCCTACTGAAGAAAGCCTCTGCTATATAGGGATTTCTTAGCATTATAAGAATAAAAATAAAACATTAAATAATAAGTGTTACAAAGAAATCTTCTTAGAATAGTAATAAATTCATAAAGTAGTCATTTTCAAAGTAAATATAAAATTTAAATTATTAATATGATAAGTTTTTGAATATGGTATGATTATCAAAAATCTAGAAGTATAATAAAGCTCATTGTATATGGTTACATTTACAATTCTTTTATTTAGAGAAAAAAGCAAAACAAAAAAAGGGGAGAAATATTCCAAAATTTCAAAAAAATGCTAAGAAATCACTAGTTGATAAAGTATCTATTGTCATCTTAGAAATCGCTGTTCGTCACAAAATCAAAGCATAAAAGTGGATAAACAATCAAATAATGACAATAAAAACCATTCTGTCTGATAAACCAACAAAAACTTACTAGTATATTTTTTAATTTCATATGCTTAAACATACATACAGTTGTATCTTTTAGAGTACTTTCCTTTCCTTTCATTATTACAAAATCTATTATACATTTTGGATCTCATTACTATTTCAATTTTTATTATTCTTACACTAGAGAGACAATGTGATATTTACAAATATGAGTGATTTATTTCATTTATGAGGATAGTCTCTCAAGTTGCTTCCATTTATCTATAAAAGCCTCAAGATCTTCCTTTGTTATAACTGAGTAATATTCCATTCTATAAAAATACCACATATTTTCATCCACCCTGCAGTTGATGGGCATTTTGATTGTTTACAAGATTTAGCTGTTACAAATTGTGCTGCTATAAACATGGGTGCACATATATCTCTGTGACATGAACTTTTTGATTTTTCTGGGAAAACAGCCAGGAGGGAAATGGCTAGATTGAATGGGACTTCAATCCTAGTTTTTTGAGGAATCTCCATACTGATTTCCATAGTGGTTGCACCAGTCTGCACTCCCATCGACAGTGGAGCAGTGTTTCTTTTTTCCCTGCAGCCTCACCAACATTTGTTATCAGTTGATTACTTGATGGTAGCCATGGTTCCCAGAGTGAGATGAAATCTCAACGCTATTTTAATTTGCATTTCTCAAATGACCAGTGAAGGTAAACATTTCTTCATGTATATATTTGCCATTTGTATATCTTCATCTGAGAAATGTGTGTTTATCTTAGATGCCCCTATTTGGAGAGGGTCTTTGAATATGGGGGGCTTGATATTTTTCAGTTCTTTATATGTTCTGGATATCAGTCCTTTGTCTGAGGGATTGTTGGCTAAAATTCTTTCCCATTCTGTGGGATTTCTTTTCACTTTGCTGGCAATTTTTTTTTATTTAAAGAGAAAAAAAACAGAAAAAGGATAGAAATATTACAGAATTTCAAGAAAAGGTAAACAGTAAGAAATCACTAGTTGATAAATTACATATTGTTCTTTTAGAAACAGTTTTACAAGTTACAAAATTAAAGCACACAAAGTGGACACTCAAGCAGTGAGAGTGCAAACAGATCTGTTCAACAATCCAACAAGAACCTAGAAATATGGTCATCAATCCCACACATCTAAACATACATACAGCTATATTTTTATAGCATTTCCTATTTCTTCCTTTTTTACAATAGCAATTATACATTTTAAAAATTTTATTTAAAGAGAAAAAAACAGCAAAACAAAAAAGAGTAGCAACAATACAAAATTCTAAAAGAAAGAAAGAAGAAGAAAGGAAAAAAAAGAAAATGAGAAAAAGCCCCACGAAGAAATCAGTAGTTTATAAATTACATACTGTCATCCTGGATGTAGTTGTTCAAGTTAAAAAGGGTACATTGTAAACATTCAAACAATCAGACTACAAACAGTTCTGCTCAAAGATCCAATAAAGATTCAGCAGTATTGTCATCTATTTTGCACACTCAAACATACATGCAGTTATATCCCTTAGAGCACTTTCTTTTCCATTCTTTTTTACAATAGCAATTACACATTTTAGTTTTATTACTCTTGTAGTTCTTATTTACTTTTTGCACTAGAGACACAATATGACATTTATAAATATGATTCTTACTTATTTCGCTAATGAGGATAGTCTCAAGTTGTCTCCATTTGCCTATGAAGGCCTCAAGATCATCCTTTTTTATAGCTGAGCAATATTCCATTGTATAAAAATGCCACATCTTTTTCATCCACTCTGTAGTTGATGGGCATCTTGGTTGTTTCCAGGATTTAGCTATCACAAATTGTGCAGCTATGAACATGGGTGCACATACATCACTCTGATATGAACTTTTCAGTTCTTCAGGGAAAATACCCAGGAGGGGAATAGCTGGATTGAATGGGGTTTCCAATTCTAGTCTTCTGAGAATTCTCCATATGGATTTCCATAGTGGTTGCACCAGTCTACATTCCCACCAACAGTGGAGCAGTGTTCCTTTTCCGCTACAGCCTCACCTACATTTGTTATCAGTTTGTTTCTTGATGGCAGCTATTCTTTCTGGGGTAAGGTGGAATCTCAATGCTGTTTTAATTTGCATTTCTTGAATGACCAGTGATGGTGAACATTTCTTCATGTATTTATTTGCCATTTCTATATCTTTCTCTGAGAACTGTGGGTTCATCCCAGATGCCCCATTTTGGAGAGGGTCTTTGTATTTGGGGGGCTTGATGTTTTTCAATTCTTGATATATTCTGGAAAAAAGTCCTTTGTCTGAAGGGTTGCTGGTTAAAATACTTTCCCACTCTGTTGGTTTTATTTTTACTCTGTTGGTGATTTCCATTGAAGTGCAGAGACTTTTCAATAATGTGAGATCCCATTTGTTGATTCTTTGAAGTGTTTCCCATGCAGTTTGCGTTTGGTTCATGAGTTCTCTGCCTACCCCTATGTCTCCAAAACTTCTACCTATCTTGTCTTCCAGTAGATTTAGTGTTTCTGTTTTAATATTGAGGTCTTTGATCCATTTAGACTTTAGTTTTGTGCATGGTGATAGACTGGGATCTAGTTTCAGTCCTCGGCATGTAGAGAGCCAATTTTTCCAACACCATTTATTAAAGAGACTATCCTTCTTCCAGTGGACATATTTAGCCCCTTTGTCAAATATCAGGTGACTGAGTGTCTTTGTAGTTGTGCTTACATCTTCTAATCTGTTTCATTGATCCTCAGGTCTATTTCTTTGTCAGTACCAAGCTGATTTTATCACTGTGGCTTTATAGTACTGTTTCAAGTCAGGAATTGAGACACCTCCTGCCTTGCTTTTGTTGTCTAGAATTGCCTTTGCTATTCTAGGTTTCTTCTATTTCCAAATGAATTTTAGTAGCGTTTTCTCTAGATCTGTGAGGTATGTCAACAGTATTTTGATTGAGATTGTGTTACATCTATATAACAGTTTTGGGAGGATGGCCATTTTCACAATGTTGGTGCTTCCTAACCAAGAGCAAGGAATATCCTTCCATTTTCTAATATCCTCTTTAATCTCCTTTTTCAGTGTAGTATAATTTTCAGCATATAGGTATTTTACATTTTTAGTTAGGTTGATTCCTAAGTATTTCATTTTTTACATGTTATTGTAAAGGGTGATATTTCCATACGTTCTTTCTCAGTGAGTTTTTTGTTTGTGTACAGGAATGCTATTGATTTTTGAGCATTGACTTTGTATCCAGCTATACTACTGAACTTGTTTATTACCTCTAGCAGTCTTTTAATGGAGTTTTTGGGTCTTCTATATAGAGTATCATGTCATCTGCAAATAGTGATAATTTAACTTCTTCCTTTCCTATCTTTACTCCTTTTATTTCTCTCTCGTGTCTGATTGCCCTGGCTAGTGTTTCCAGAACTATATTGAAAAGGAGTGGTGATAGTGGACATCCTTGTCTTTTTCCTGATTTTAAAGTGAAAGCTTTCAGTTTTGGTCCACTTAGTATAATGTTGGCTGTTGGTTTGTCATAGATAGCCTTTATAAGGTTGAGGTAGACACCGTGTATTCCAAGTTTCTGTAGGGTTTTTTTTTTTATCATGAGCATGTGTTGAACTTTGTCGAAAGCTTTTTCTGCATCTATTGAGATGACCATGTGGTTTTTGTTTTTGGCTCTGTTGATGTGGTATATTACATTTATTGATTTGCATATGTTAAACCATCCCTGCATTCCTGGAATGAACCCCACTTGGTCATGATATATAATCTTCTTGATGATTTGCTGCATTCTATTTGCCAGTATTTTGTTGAGAATCTTTGCATCAATGTTCATTAGTGATATTGGCCTGTAGTTCTCTTTTTTGGTTGGATCTTTCTCTGGTTTTGGTATCAGAGTAAAACTTGCTTCCAGGAATGATTTAGGGAGGATTTCTTTCTTCTCAATTTCATTGAAGAGTTTAAGGAGTATTGGCATCAAATCTTCTCTAAATTTCTTGTAGAATTCAGCTGTGAATCCATCCGGACCTGGGCTTTTCTTTGTTGGTAAGTTTTTAACTACATTTTCAATTTCAATAGCTGATATTGGGTTGTTCAAAATTGCTATATCTTCTTGTTGAGCTTTGGTAGTTCATATGTTTCTAGAAATCTGTCCATTTCCTCTGTGTTTTCCACTCTATGTGAGTAGAAATTTTCAAAGTTGGTATTCATGATCTTTTGAATTTCCATGGGATCTGTAGTAATTTCTCCCTTTTCAGTTCCTATTGCATGAATTTGGGTTTTTTCTTTCTTTCTCTTGATAAGGTTAGCTAGGGGTTTGTCAGTTTTGTTTATTCTCTCAAAAAACAGCTTTTTGATTCATTAATTCTTTGTATTTTTTTAGTTTCAATTGCATTGATTTCTGCTCTAATCTTTACAATTTCCTCTCTTCTATGATCTTTGGGTTTAGCTTGTTCTTCTTTTTCTAGAGGCTTGAGATGGAGCATTAGGTTGTTTATTTGTGCTCATTCTGTTTTCTTGATATGACAATTTATTGCTATATATTTCCCTCTTAAGACTGCTTTCATTGCATCCCACAGATTACAGTATGTTGTTTCTATATTTTCATTGAACTGTAAGTATTGCTTTATTTCTTCTTTAATTTCATCTATAGCCCACTGGTTGTTCAAAAGGCTGTTATTTAATCTCCATGTATTTATGCAGGTTTTACAATTTCTTTTGCCATTAATTTCCAATCTCAGTGCACTATAGTCAGATATTATGCATGGTATGATTTCAATACCTTTGTATTTACTTAAGAATGTTTTCTAGGATAATACATGGTCTATTTTGGAGAATGTCACATGTGCAGCTGAGAAGAATGTGTATTCTTATGTGGTTGGGTGGAACACTCTGTAAACATCTATCAAGTCCAATTGCTCACAGGTATGATTCAGTTCTCTTATTTCTTTGCTGACTTTTTGTCTAGTTGATCTATCTCTTTGTGACAAAGAGCTGTTAAGCTCTCCTGTTATAATTGTGTTCTTGTGTATTTGGATTTTTATGTTCATTAGTATCTGTCTTGTTCATAGTTGGGTGTTCCTGTACTTGGTGCATATATATTTATAATTGTTATAATTGCTGTGCAGTTAGCATTTTGTTCATGAATTTTCTGCCTATGACTGTCTCCAAGAGTTCTACCTATCTTGTCTTCCAGTAGATTTAGTGTTTCTGTTTTAATATTTAGATCTTTGGTCCATTTTGACTTTACTTTAGTGTATGGTGATAGGCATGGGTCTATTTTTAGTATTCAGCATGTGGAAAGCCAAATTTTCCAACACCATTTATTAAAGGGCTATCCTTCTTCTGGTGAACATGTTTAGCCCCTTTGTCGAATGATAAGGTGGCTGAGTGTCTTTTTAGTAGTGTTTGCATCTTCTAATCTGTTCCATTCATCTCAGTCTGCTTCTTTGGTAGTGCCATGCTGATTTTGTCACTGTAGCTTTATAATATAGTTTCAAGTCAGTCCTGCCTTGCCTTTGTTGCCCAGGATTGCTTTTGCTATTTTAGGTTTTTTCTGTTTCCAAGTGAATTTTAGGAGTGTTTTCCCTAGCTCTGTGTTAATGGTATTTTGGGATTGCATTAAATCTGTATAATGGTTTGGGAGTATGGCCATGTTCACAGTGTTGGATCTTCCAAGCCAAGATCAAGGAATATCCTTCCATTTTCTAATATTCTCTTCAATATCCTTTTTTAGAGTAGCAATATTTTCAGCATATAAGTCTTTTACATTCTTGACTAGGTTGATTGCTAAGTATTTCATTTTTTTAGATTCTATTGTGAAGGGTGATATTTCCATAATTTCTCTCTAAGTGAATTTTTTGTTTGTGTACAGGAATACTATTGATTTTTTAGTACTGAATTTATATCCAGCTACAATGATGAATTTGTTTATTAACACTAGTAGTCTTTTAATGGAGTTTTTGTGGTCTTCTATGTAGAGTTTCATGCCATATACAAATAGTGATAATTTAATTTCTTCCTTTCCTATCTTCATTCCTTTTATTTCTTTCTTTTTTCTGAATACTTTGGCTAATATTTCCAAAACTATACTGAATAGAAATGGTGATAGTTCACATCCTTGTCTTGCTCCTGTTTTAGAGTGAAAGCTTTCAGTTTTTTTTCCATTTAGTATAATGTTGGCTGTTGGTTTCTCATAGATAGCCTTTATCAAATTGAGGTAGATACCATCTATTCCAAATTTCTGTAGGGTTTTTATCATGAACAAATGTTGGACTTTATCAAAAGCTTTTTCTGCTTCCATTGAGATGACCATGTGTTTTTGGCTCTGTTGATGTGGTGTATTATATTTATTGATTTGCATATGTTAAACCATCCTTGCATTCCTGGAATAAATTCCACTTGGTAGTGGTGTATAATCTTGATGATTTGCTGTATTCCATTCACCAGTATTTTGCTGAGAATCTTTGCATCAGTGTTCATTAGTGAGATTGGCCTATAATTCTCCTTTTTGGTTGGATCTTTCTCTGGTTTTGGT
Organism: Hydrochoerus hydrochaeris; assembly: GCA_004027455.1. Classification (NCBI taxonomy): domain Eukaryota; kingdom Metazoa; phylum Chordata; class Mammalia; order Rodentia; family Hydrochaeridae; genus Hydrochoerus; species Hydrochoerus hydrochaeris. The sequence goes on along the minus strand of PVLA01000678.1, from coordinate 307,155 downwards.
ATTGGAGTAATACTTGCCTCCAGGAATGAGTTAGGGAGGATTGCTTCTCTTTCAACTTCATTCTCTCTCCTTCCCTCCCTCCTTCCCTCCCTCTCTCCCTCCCTCC